>JAQQZZ010040858.1:0-10402 GCA_030265115.1 Mopalia vespertina | reverse complement strand
GGGCCTCAGGGAAGATCAACAGTCTGTTGACTGAGTTTTTGTATACCCTCAATAAATAAAGCTTTATTATTATTATTATAAACAAAGAAACCTATATATTATTCCTCAGTGTGAAAGAAAGATAATTAAATTCTAAAGTTGTTTTGACAACAAACAAACCAATAACTGGTATCCTGTGTTTTTCAGATGGCAGCTCTCGGTTACAGTCGGCAGTCTTACGGCTCCTTGATATGATAGGGCAGAGTGCAGAGCAACTAAACGAGGCCCAACGAATACAACAAGATCTGGTTGAAACTCTCACAGCGAGAACAGAAGAGACACAACTGTTGTTAAAACGATGTCAGGAGCTAGATGAACTTTGTCAGGCTGAAAGGAGTGCCAAAGAACGACTTGCCTCAGAATTAAATAAAAATGAAGGTAAGCCTTTCTTTATTTACATGTACATACGGTGGTTGTAGAAAGCTTGGTGGTTCCAGGGGTAGAATTTTTCTAAATCCTCTACTGCTCTGGCATGCCAATAGTTTATGACTGTTGCTCTTCCCCTAAATAGTGGATTGGTGCGCAGTGCTAAAATGATAATAAATCAGAAAAATTTCTGGTCTATTGGACCAGTTGCAGGACTGGTCTCCGATCTGCAGGCTCTCTGGCTTCGGGCAGTTTGTTTGGAGAGTACATGTAGCAATGCTGTCTTTTCTTAGCACAGGAGGAATATTAACTTTCCAAAATTATCAAAACACTTCACTTTTAATGGTTGTGCTGGTGTCAATGTTTGTTGGAATACACCACCGTCGTACAAGTGAAATACCCTTAAGCACGGCGCAAAACACCAATCAATCATCCTATCTGCAAATTTTGATCCCTGGATTCTCCTTCACCTAGAGCTTTCAGTCCTATAAATTAAAGCAGATTGTTCTCAAATCTATCTCTCTTATAAATACATTCTGTTTGATTCACTTTTGTGTGATTTGTGTTGGTCTTATATCCTCAGTGTGGGATAACACTACCATCAAGTTTATACAATGTTAAGGAATGTTCAGCATAAATGCAGCCATACTTCATCTACATATGTGGCCTTGACTTAGTGGTTTATAGCGAGTGCTCTTTCGGGGGCCTACTTCGATGTAGCGTTCACGGGATTGAGTCCGCCTGTCGACCCTCAGGTATATGAGTGAGTCACAAGATATGGCTCCGGCAATCGCGGGGGTGGTTTTTACGAGGTTTCCTTCCGGTTTTCCACCGTTTTAAGGCAAGGAGCAGTGTGAAGTGGACAATCCGTCGTCATATAAGTGAAATACCATTGAGTACGACTTTAAACCCCAATCAAACAAACAAACAAACATGTGTAGTTCATTACAGAAGTTTAACCTTCTGTTCTGAAATAAGCTTAAAGAAGCAAACATCTGAAAACTATTAATAATGCTGTAAGGCATGATCTACTTGAGCATGTTGTAATACCCCAATCAAGCAAACAAGCATTTGAGTAAAAGATTGAAGATAAATGAAAGAAACCAATGAATTATTGACAATCTAGGTCATCTGGATACATATGTCGCTGAAAGAATTGAGTTACAACAGAAACTGGAAGAGAAGGAAGAAAGAGTCCAGGTGCTTGTTTTAAATCTCGAGACAGCCAACAACAAACTTCAGGACCTGGAGAATGGGAGAGGCGAGGTAGAGGCTATGCGCCATGAACTTGATCGCCAACAGGTGGCGCTACAATCTAATTTGGGACCCGAGAGCCAAGGTTTTTATATTTTTACTCATTACGGCCTGTTAGCTGTGCCTGTTGGTGTGCTTCTGTGTGGATATCTTCTCAGAAATTGGTGGCTATAATGATTGTGTTATGCAGTGAGAAGCTTACTCAATATTGTGACTACTTAAATTAAGGACTGCTTAAATATGGTACAGTTAAAGCTGGGGGAAAAATCTTTATTTAACTTATATTAAATAAAGTATCAAATATTACATGGATTATTTATCTGAAAAAATTAAGTGAATAGGCAATTGAATCGGATACGCAAAAACTGGACAAATTTTTTTCAAAAGCAACTATAGGCTAAGCAACGTTAATTCATTCACAAATACATGTATTGCGCTTCATAATTCTGCTATTACTGTAAATCACCTATAATTTCGACCATAATATGGCTACTTTAAAGGTCATTTTAAGGACCTAGGTATCTGGGAAACAAATTTATGTTTTCTGACAAATCCTGATGTTTTCTAACTGAAAAATGTTTAATCTGCCTTCCAGGAACCATTTCTAAGTCCTTAAAATAAACTTTTAAAGTAGCCATATTATGGATGAAATTTAGGTGATTTAGGGTACTTTCAAAATAAAACAAATATTGACTGAATGATGCTTTATTTCGTTTCGATAGTTATCATACAGTCATTCTTTTTTTTGTTTTTGTATGAATTTATCGTATGGTAAAGATGCAAAAAAGCTGCTAAGACATAGTAAATTTTAATAAGTTTCCTGAATATTTCTTAGTATTCTGCTGGAACTATTTGTATGCAATTTTGTTTTACAAAATTTACAGTAAAATGATTTCAGAAAAGCAAAACATCTTCCTGACTTTCTACATATTTCTATTCGGACAGCTGTTTCAACCTAGTTTGGTCTCATCAGAAACCCTGTAAAATGATTATTTAAAGAAAAACTGTACATAACAGATTTGTTAATTACAACCAAATGGGTTTGGAAATATTATTCCATATTTATCCGTATATTCTATTTATTAATATTATATATCCAACAAAGTATATACAACAGAATGTGGCATGTTAATGAATTTCCAAACTATTAATATTTTAATAGATATTGGAATACAAATTACCATTTATTGAATGTTTTCTAATTTGAAGGGTCTGGCCAAACCTATCACTTGAGCATGTGTCTCATAAAGTTCTTGTTTTTTTTTTTTACAAGAACATGGCCAATATTTGCCAGGTCCATACAGGCTATAGAAAAACCATCAGGACTATTATTTGTCTTGGAAATTGATAATCGTGACAATTCTGTCTCAGAATTTAACAGCATGGATTTTTATTAACATATTTATTTATTTATGGAGTCTGTTTTTGTTTGCCCTTGTTATCAAGTTAATCCCTTTGTTTAGTAAATTCCTCAAAAGATTATGAATCTTGTTTTTATTCACAAAAATGTTCTTTTCAAAGCATCAATGTTTTAGCAAGAACTTTAAGTATTTTGTACATGGAATGGTAAATACTGGATTTTTGTTCCTTTTTTTTAAAAATATTTTTTTATTATTTAAAAATGGTTTTAACTTTAATTTAATGTTCATGTAGCTCTACATGTGGGAATCTTTTTAAACATTTAGCTTCCAACGATCAATCTTTAAACATGAATGACCTCAAACGGCCCCCAAAGCATAATTTTATTTAATTTTGAATAATTAAAAATTTCAATTTTTTTTGTAATGGTACCTAACAAAATCACTTAAATCAAACCCTGGTCATTTTTAAACTGAAAGATAAACGCACACACATTTTATTTTTTGCATGAGCATAATCATTTTTCTTGTATAGTTAAAATGTCTCCTATATTATGAATTTTGGTTGTTGTTGATATGATTTACATGGAGCAGAACAGCAGGGTATAAAATAGTTAATTTTAGAGTGCACAAATGTAATGTATTTGACAATTTCTTAATAATTAGGAAATGTGTTTTAATACTGCAGACTGAAACACTGGATTTCTGTATTGGATCTAGATTTTTGAAATATAGAAAACTGTTCTTGTTAACATAATAACATTGATACAAATGTCTTCCTTGGTTCACTTTTGTGGGATACGTTAAGAAAATATGAATTGCATATGACTATAAGGTGCCTAGTATTACATGGTTGATGAAGTTATACTTTGATTCAACATTCACCACTGAAATAACTTTCCTCGTAATCATGCTAATCTCTGTGGGCCTGCAGTTAGCTGGCATGACTGGGCTGCAATCTATAAACCCTTTTCCTTAATTCCACCCTGTATGGGTTCACCTAAAAATAGAGAGAAACAACATCCTAGATTTCCTGAGCATTTGACAATGATTTTTTTCCTTCTATTGGAAAATAACTGTCTGTAATTCTCCTAATAGTTGTAACAGAGTTTACCAGTATTCAAATTCAGATAAATATCTACAGAAAACATGAATTATTCAAGATCGCTTATTGAAGCTAATTCTGTATACTATACATATCACTTGCTTCCCTTTATCAGAGGACAGCTGATTAGTTTAGAATAAACACTTTGTGCGGTGATTATGTGCTGGGGCTGATTCCACACAGTGATATCTGGCTCAAGGGAAGACAATGATTTACCAACTTTTCAAAGATTGGTTGCCTTTTTATCAGACGAATTTTAAACGCTCTATATTCTGAAACTTGAATTATAAGATTTTTCTTAAGTTTTAAATACTTACTGAAATAATTAAATATGTAAACATGTGTAAAGTAATAAATTCAACAAATTCAAGACATGCACCCAAAATTTGAATTTAGTTTCTCGACGAGTCAAAAAACACTTTGTGAAATTAGCCCAGCTACTTTAGCCTGTTATGTTTACATGTATCCTGGTGCTCATGTCAAACAGTTCTTAATGGTGATAACATTTTGTGATATAATATTTGGGCGATTGTTAAACAATAAAAGGATTTTATTTGTTGAAGTTTTGTGGTCATTTGTTATTTTGTGAGTGTGACTTTGTTCTCGGCAGCAAAGTTGGTTGGCATGCAATATGCACTTATTCTTATTCATCTCATTGCTTCTATGTTCGCCTCCATAGCTATAAGAATCAACAGTTGAATTATTTGGCAATATTGCTATAGCATCGTCTAAAATCATTTAGACATCGCTGTTTTTAGAAGTTGTGAATTGGGGTTGTCTAGTGGCAAGCAAAATTTATTTCTGTACAAAAAATGTATCAAATATATAATGAATAGTTAGGAAGATAAAGTGGAGACAAAGAGAAATGTATCTCTTGTATCAATGTAACTTTGATCTAAACTCTGGCAGCCATTCCTGATAGCGTTGCAAAAATTTATTTTCTTGATGTTAAGAAACTTCACAGCTGCTTTGACTGTAATAATGCCAACAGACATAGGTCTATTTTGTCTCTGGCTGCCATTCCCAGTTTTACAAAAGATCAGTTTATGGATTGTTAAAGACGGACATGTCGCTTTGAATGCTTCTGAGGCACTTGTCTCATTTGTATCATGATGACTTTGACCAAAATGCTGACTGCTGGTTATGGACAAATTATTCACAAGATGCTTGTTGCCGTGCCAATATTCCTTGGAGCCTGTTCATCCTTACTAATAGGGTAAGAACATTCATTTAATAGGTACATGGAGGTGTTGGTACTTGCCATCCTATGGTTGCACTCTCCTCTAGCTGTTGGTTTTTATTTTTTTTGGCTGCCATTGACCATTTGCTATGTTCTCCAAAGCCTGTGTAGTTAATAGTTTTGCCTGAAAGTTTTTAATTGGGTTTCTATAAACAGTCAGCAATCCTTCAACTCCAGCAGAGTGCACAGTGTCATTTTGCTTCCTGGATCTAAGCTTAGCGCATTCAGGAGATGGGGAATATTTAGTTAACCATTCTATTATCCTTGCAAAAGTTTCTTGGTACAGTGGCTTTGGTTACTGGATCTATCTTCTGCTCTTTAAATTTGATTTGTAGTTTCAATTTTAGCATTTTCTGCCCTGCAATAGCTTTAATAGTTGGCACAGCATTTTGTTGGATGTATGATCTTGTCATGACTGCTTTTGGAATGGGATTTAGAATTTTTGATTTAGAATTGCCTTTTCTGGCACAGTCCAGATTCGGCGTTCAGGTTATTGGGTAGTTGAAATGTCCCTTATATGTACTTGTAGCTTATTAACAATGTGGGATGCAGGTTCTTTCAGTGGGTTTCCTGTGTTTCTTGTCACTGGTGGTTGCGCTCTGGTATGAAAATCTTGAGCTTTTTAATGTAGAATGCTACTTCTGTAACTGTGTGCTTTCTCTTTTTTGTTGATACCAGTACCTCCTCTTTGCAAAGCGTTAGCCAGAGATCGTAAAAGAGGGTGTCTAAAATCACCATTTTTTCATAAATGAGTGTGTATCATTTTAAATTGTCCCTATCTTTCCTTTGTTAAATTTGCTTGAAACAGGATTTTTCAAAGGGCTACTTGGGTGTCTCAAAGACACTGAGACACCCCTCTGTCTATTAAACACTATGCCTCTTTGCTGTGTTCAAAATTGAGTAAAAATAATAACTGTCTGGTTTAAATTCCATCCGAGCTGTATCAATGTATATAAATGGAATAAAGGCACCACATCTCAATGTTGCAATATCTTCTAAATCATACTAAAAGACAAGGTCTTTTGTCTGCTGGAAATTGTTTTCAATGGTTTACTATAATCACAACCTTGCTGTTCTGCTCTATATTTTTTTTGTAAAGTGTGTAACCCACACAAACATGTTTGGGCGTGTATTTGAATGGTAAAACTTATTTTATTAAGTGAAATAAATGATTAACAAATGAGAAAATCAGAGTTTAAATGGTACATGTAAATTATGCTCAACAAATTAGTTACGTACATGTATGTATGAATTGTAATGAAATTTAAATTAAGCAATACATCAGTTCAATAATTATTTAAAACGCAGTCATATCTTAGAAAACAAAATACATCAATATTTAAAACTTTAACTTTTTAAAATGCTTCTTGTCTTAGCCAATAACATTAGTGTGACTGTCTGTAAAAAAAAAAAAAATTAAAAAAAAAGATCTTCTCAAAACCAAACCCAGTTATTTAATCTTGTTTCAGATAATATAAATCCAATCTACATGTACATTATATTTACATGGTATGACGTTAAACCTCAAACAAACAAACATTATACATTTACATGTAGCCACTATTAAATATAATTCCCCCAGCTTTAACCGACTATAAACCAGTGTAAAATTCAGCAGTCTTTCTTACACATTGGACGTTATATTTTTTGTCTTTCCTAAAACTTAAAAAGCTTTATAGTTATGTGTTCTTTGTTGATTTTACAGAAATGCTTGCATTGCGATAATTTGTGGCTTGTTTAGTGATGTTAATGAGTGTACACTTTGTTTGGTCATGTTATTCAATGTGGGTTTGGTTGATTTATTGCTTATGTTGTGTGCGCTTTATAAGGTTTTCATAGCATAAAAGCTGGTTAGCATAATTGAGAATTTACTGGTATAAAATTTTTGCAAAGAGATTATCCAGAATATAAGTTTATTCTCAATCGTGTGTAGCCTACTATAATTTGGTTGTAGAAGCTCTGTAACATTAAACAATTTCTGTTATCAATTTGAATTACATGTCGTTGTCCATGTCCTTTGTTATTACAGGTCTGTTGGAATTGATTTAATTTGTTATTTCAGCATGACAATTGGCCCAAATATGCAATGAATGCTAACTGGTTAAATCTTCTTTTTTTGGGGGGTGGGGTTTTTAAGCAACTGCTGTTATTTCTATTTCAGCTTAAGATTCCATGTTTTTTTTTTCTTCAGGATTTAATTAATACAGCAGCACTCTTCATGTTTTTTTCCACCTGTCGACCCTCAGGTATACAAATGAGTCACACAATGTGGCGCCGGCAATCGTGGGGGTGGTTTTTACTAGGTTTCCTCCTGGTTTTCCACCGTAATTAGGCAAGGAGCAGTGTGAAGTGGACAATTCGTGGTCATATAAACTTAAATACCCTTGAGTACGACGTTAAACATCGAACAAACAAACAAACACAATTTGTTTTTAACTTTGCCATACTGTTCTACTTAGCCCTTCAGGAACGTTATTATGCTGCAGTTGGAACACATTGTTTGGTTGTGTTAGTGTGGCTATTTATTATTGATGGTGCATGGGTAGATACTGTAAATCACCTAGAATTTAGACCATAATATGGCTACTTTAAAAGTTATTTTAAGGACCTACATGTAGGTATGGTTCCTGGGAAACAAATTAATGTTTTCTGACAAATCCTGATGTTTTCTAACTGACAAATGTTTAATCTGCTTTCCAGGAACCATTTCTAATTCCTTAAAATAACTTTTAAAGTAGCCATATCATGGACGAAATGTTAGGTGATTTAGGGTATCAATGGAAAAGGATACAAATCAAAGAGTTTACCCTAAATCACATATAAATTCGTCCATAAAATTGCTACTTTGGAAGCTATTTGAAAGGCTTGGAAATTGTGTCTGAGAGTCTGACGATGGATTTCCCAGTTAGAAAGCATCAAGAAAACATAAATTTGTCTGTTTACATGCTGTAATACTGTCACAATTAGCAAAAATGTAAGCATTGTTCATAAACGAAATTTTAGGTGATTTACAGTATTCCAATATTAGCCATATCTACATGTTTGTCTCAATCATGACAAAATATTTGAGGTGGGCTTAATATTTTCACCATGCATCAACTGAACATTTTATCTGTTAACAGTATTATTGAGCTTGATTAACTGTACCCAGAGTAAGGGAGATAATCATGTATATTTCATGTACCATGGATAAAATATTTCTTGGTTTACATATACGTCATATCAGAAGTCCGTTTACTAGAAGTGTGAATCTCTCATATTATACTGTATGTCCTCAGCATTGGTCACCGACTGACTCGCAAGTGTACAAGTATATAAGACAGCTGGAACCTTGACCAAATGGAATGCTGAGAAATGAGATTCTGGGTGTTTAGGTTAAGTCAATATTGGCACTGTTTGAAAGTTCCTGGTAATAGAACAGAGTATGACTACTGATGTTGCTGGCAGATCGGCAACACAGATTCATGTCACCGGCATGGCTGTAAGTGCATTCTATAATGAATGAAAATCTCCCATGATGCTTCACTGCTGGCTCAGACCTTATATGGTGATGTCACCAGGGATAGATAGAAGTCAAAATCATGACAACCAAAAACTAAATTTTTTTAAATAATTTGAAACCCCGTGGCCAGCATGCTGATTGAGTTTTTATACGTTTTGATAACCGTGACTGTTTAATGCTAGAAATAACTCGAAATGCACAGATCTTAACTGTAAGATTATGTTACAGACTTTACAGTTGTAGAGATATGTCTTTTTTTTTCTTTCTAATTAGTTTTGGGTTTGTTTGTTTGATTGGGGTTTAACGTCGTACTCAAGGGTATTTCACTTATATGACGATGTGCCAGCCTAATGGGTGAAGGAAACCACCCTCACCACCACTCACCATCATTTAAAGTAGTCAGGGCCAAAGACCAATCTATTTTTGGAGCCAGGATAACAAAATTTTCCATATATTCATTTTTTGATGCCACAAACAACGGTTATAGAGGAAACTACATTGGAACAGAAACCCGGCCTGTCTCCACATATCCCTGCATCTATCTTAGCTAGAACAGACACTAAATGAGGAAATTGTGCTATAGAAGAGCAGTAATGGAATCCTTTGTAATTTTACAGTGGTCTAAAACTCCTCATAAGAAATCAAGAGTTGGACTTACCTGGAACAATCCTCCATCAGTGACCAGGATACTCTCAGCTTGTAATTCTATGTCAGCCTCATCAAATATAAACTGTCCACCTAGTTAGACAAATAATAGAAAACAATCCGCCTGTTGATGTTTTTTGTAAGGGTAACGCCGTACTCAATGGTCTTTCATTCATATGACGATGGATTGTCCACTTCACACTGTTCCTTTCCTAATTACGGTGGAAAACTGAGAGGAAACCTAGTAAAACCCACCCTCCGATTGCCTGGGCCACATCGTGTGACTCACTCACATACATGTAGTGGTCGACGGACGGACTCGATCCAATGAATGGTACATCGAAGTAGGATTAGTAAGTGCACACACTCACCACTAAGCCAGGGCCACGAGCCCAGTGCCAAGGAAGCTAATAGTACGAGAAATAGAAATATTGCTATGGTTACAGCTGGCCAATTGACAATTTAAATTAATTAACTTATTAAAGTTGTAATCTTTTCAGATTCATTAAGTTCATTGAAAGTCATGTGTAGTTATACCTGAAGCAGGTCTTCTTCTCTTATTTATGAAATTCTATATACCTGTACAGTGTTAAATTATCAAGGGGTTTCTGTAGCCTTTGAGTGGATACCTGCTCACATTGGTGACGCATCTCTTATTTCATTGCAGATTACATGCTGACGCTAGAGTCATGTTTGTTGCTGAATTGGCTCGTGTTGGTGTTCACAATCCCACTGAGGATGCTGTTTTAAAACCAACAAAGAATTACAATAAATTTGCTTGCCTCCACCGGGATTCGAACCCGGGACCTTTGGGTTACACTCTACCGACTGAGCTACAGAGGCTCACGGCAAAGTGAGTCCCGAATTCTTACCCAGTGAAGACGGCGATTTTC
>JAQQZZ010040847.1:0-10403 GCA_030265115.1 Mopalia vespertina | reverse complement strand
TCAGTCGGTAGAGTGTTGGGCCTGTAACCCAAGGTCCCGGGTTCGATTCCCGGTGGAGGCAAGCAAATTTTTCTCTCCTCATTTATTCAAAATATATATATATATTCGTATCTACTCGAAGATTAAGATCTGTTTAGAGACGGGTCTCTTGGGGTTAATCTAGAGCATGAGATGATTCATCGATTTTATTAGCATAATTAATTTCTCTACTCTTAAATGTTTCTAAATCTCTGGATACAGTTAAAATATCCACATGATATCTGAATATTAAACAAGTCTGACATGTATCTACTGACAGAAATACGAATGTAGCAGCCACTAATGTAATAAACATCGACAAATGTAATAATTTTTTTAACATCATATTTTTTCATAAAAGATAATCTATATACACCTTCAAAACTGTAAGTCCATAAAAAATAGCTAACTGTACGCCAAAAATCGTGAATTTTTAAAAACAAATTTCGGTTTATTACATTTTTGGTTAAAATCTGCACAGTGAATTTACAACCACTAATGTAATACTTTTCCTAACAAGCCATTTGTTCACCAAACATCATCAATGTGCCCCTTCAGAACAGTGAATCTACATGTATATATAAAAAAAATTAACTGTATACCCACAATTGTAATTTTATCGCCAAATTTCAAAGTTTATTTCATTAGTGGTTAAAATCTTCACAGTGAATGTCCAACCACTAATGTCAAAAACTTTAAAATTTCGTGAAACAAATTAAAAAGTTTGGGTGTACAGTTAGTTATTTTTAAAAGATCTATTGATCTGACGGCGCATATTGATGGGTTTGGATGAAAAAGGGTTGTTTAGTAGTGGATAAAAAATCCATTATAGGCAACAGGAATGTGGTGAAAAAAAAAACATTTGAAGGTAACAGTTAGTTATTTTCATAGGTTTATTGCTCGGAAGGCGTATATGGATCATTTTTGTTGAAGAATGTTATGTTGGAAAAATTATTACATTAGTGGTTGAAAATTCACTATGCATATTTTTACCATTAATGTAACAAACTTTGAAATTTCGAGCACAAAAAAAACATTTTGGAGGTAACAGTTAGTTATGGATAATAGATTTACTATTTTAAAGGCCTTCTAGATGGTTTTTTTATCATCAATAACAAGATAGCCCAAGTGGTAATGAATACACCGTATTGTCCAAAAGGACATCCGATTCCCACGTGTCTTACTTAACATTTTCTGCTTGTGACTGTTCATCGTGAACTGAAATATCACTCGACTGACCATTCTCCACAAATGTATCTCTAACCAAGACTCCAAAACCCAAATGATCTGGTTTTATAACTACCTGAGGAGAAAAACTTACTTCAGGCACATCTGCTATGCGAGTATGAGCCGGAATTTCAATCGACGCCCTAGTGAAATTTACAACTAGAGCATCCAATCAGTTATCAGCAATAACATGACATCAGTTATACACAACACAGGAAGCAGTAGCCTCACAGCTTCCAGAAACAAACTCGCCTTTAGTTTGTTATCCGTACCTAACAAATTCGTTACCTTCTTCGTTAACACAGATTTACTTTTCAATACATCTGAATTATTTGCAGGGCGACAACTGACCCTTCTAATTTCTCTTGAATTCAAAATCGCTAAATGTTAGCCTACATACACTGCAAGACCTTGTACTGCACTTCTGCTATCATTATGATCACCTGACTGTTTATCAGAAAACTTCAAACAGTTAAACGCCATACGCCAATTTGACTGATCAGAACCACTTGGTTCTGTCGAAAGAGTCGACAACATTTTTGAAATATTACAACCCAATATTACTGGAAACCTTTTCCTTCTCTCATCCAGATCATAATTTCCCAAACTCGAGTCATCTCTAATTTAAAACCCAGCATCGACCACTATATGACCAAACGCTGTGGCGGGAACTTTAAAAAAAACCCTCAACTGGAGCTTCTACATCGTCAGCAGCCATACTTCTAACGTATTTAACTACCTGTTCTAACTGACCAACAACATCTTCCAACTGAGAATGATATATTGAATATTGGAGAAGTCTCTGCCCCTGTGTCTAAAACACAACCGACTGTCACACCAGCTATTTCTATATCAGCAGTAGGACTACTGGAAACAAGCTTCACCCATTTTATATTAACAGACTATGTGGTATTCCCTACCAAAGAAACATATTTGTATGATTTGGCAAGATTTTTAGACTGATATTTTCGGTCTGAATCATAATTTTAACCTTCCTTTTTGAGTAAGATAGGACATGACCGTTTCATGTGACCTTTATACCTTTGTAGTAAAAACATTCATGAATATATGCACGAAGCTTCCAATTAAGAGGAGTCGTTATAATATGAGATTTCAATAAATAGGAATAGAGAATTGAATAATGTGACAGTTAGACATCTTCATAATACAGCTAATGACTCTAATTCTAATTGTACTCGACTGTGAAAGGTACTATTTAAAGACTGTACACTTTCTGGCCGACTAAGCCTTTTCTTTAATACATCAGTCATTAATTTGTAATTGTGTCGGACTTTCGGTGAACAACACAGAACTTCTTCCCTGCCATTTCAATTTACTAATGAAAATAGCTCACAAATGTACAAAAAAATCAAATTTGTACTTAATTACAAAATGACTATTCAAAATGACTATTCAGAATAACTATTCAAAATAGGTCACCGAATCTTATCAAAAAGATCACAAAAATACTAGGGAAATGATTCAAATTAACACGAATGTATTTCCCACCTAAACAAACAAGGATATTTTCCTGCTGACGAGTACTGAAAGTACATTAACAACATAACGAAATAACTCTCCAGAGTTTTACAATTCTTTGTGAAAATGTCCCATTTAAATTCACCCGCCAGCGTCATATATGGGTATAACTTCTGGATGTATCCCTGATGAATATTTTGACGAATCCATGTCGACCATAAGCTTTGTAAGCAAGAATGAATCCCACTTCTGACACCATTAACTTCTATTAAGTAATTGTGTAAAAGTCCCAACGATTTCTATTTATTCAGCCTGACTGGGTCACACCCCATCTGATGTGATACAGTTATTTTATACAGTGAACTTTCTAAATAAAACACGAAGAGTCAATGAATCACATGTCTCTGCCAATCCAGCATACACCAAACCAAGAGGTACCCTCTGCCCTTATAAAAAAAAGTACCATGGTGTAGGCCAAAATACCGTTGTAAAACCATGGTATACCACAGTACACTGGCCTCATTTAATGGTAAATCCGTTGTACACCATGGTACTTTTTTTTAAGGGTGTGGTAACAAAGTCACCATAACTAAATAACAAAACCGGCAAAACCCCACGACAATTTGACAACAAGCGTCTTCCAAAATTCTGGCCTTTTAACCAAAGCACCTATTTACCACTTGTGACCATGCACATACATTGCAAAACATAATTTACACAAAGTGTAATACAAGTACACATCTAGCATAAAATGGAATAAATTATGTAGGAACAACCTACTACATATCATGGCAATAAAAATGCGTACATTCTTATTTATTTATTACAATGATCAAATTCCACATGTTTGAGTAAAAGTATTGATTAAAAGCCTACAACTCGAATTACCCTAAACGGTTATCTATTCAAATAACTGTCCCTCCGACATTATTTTTCATTGACACACCGTTTTGGAGGCGTATATACATTGTTTTTTTAAATATGTATAAACAAAATCTGTTATATATTTACCTATGATAACAACGGACAGGTCCATATTCTATTGCTCCTTGTCCAATGTATTGCTTCCTCTTACAAGCAAGATTTATCCATAGTTCTTCGGAGAGTTAAAATTTCACATTTTTCTAATGCGTGAATCAACTGAATCACGGCTGTTTCCACCACCAATATGCCATTCACCACACAAGTAGAGATATGAACACAGTCCAATAGACTAAAACATATAGAACTTTATAATTACCAATGAGCTTTTGTAACCTTTTTACCACAAGAATAACTGACTTGGCTGTGTTTTATGGTGATCGGTAACCGCTACAATTTGATGATTTTTTTGTTGTCCAGGGTGCGTCTTTCATTTTAAATTGCGCCAGGAATTATTTAAACGTTTATTTTGATATCCAGTGCATTTAACACACTGTAACAAATTCGCTGTAAAATAACGACGAAAACACTGACTGCATGCCAAACTTTCGTCGTTATTTTACAATTAATCGTGTTTTTTTTTTCTCGGATTTACAGCGGTTTTGTTATTTAACAGTTATTTTGTAGATTTACGACGAAATATGTAGAATACAGGCTGGCTTCTTTTTATACAGAGCAGAGCACTTACGGATATTTCACTCATTATATATCATAGTCAGTGCATGGCAGCATAAGTGACAGGATGTGTCAGGAACTGAGCATTCGGACAATGCTTACACAGATACATGTTAATTTGTTACTATAGCATGGTGTTGTTGTTGACGTGAGAAAATGGCGGTGCGATAGTCATGCCGCCTGACGACACCGGATGAATATCCATGACGCAATAGTTTACGTTATTTTTGTCCTTAAAGAAATAACAGTGGACAGTATTTTTTACAGTGCAACAATGCTTTTTTCCGTTGGGTTTTGTACTCGATGGTTACTGAATAGCTGTGTTAATATCGAAATATTTTCACGAACTCGTATTTGGATTTACTGATGTAGTTATTCAGTGGTATAACTGCTTATATAAAGTCACAATTTTGCTGAATGCTGTTGTTGATAGGCAACTGTTTTCCCAAGGTAATCCTGCGTTGATTCTGTTATTGAGTTATTTTCACCATAATCTGTCTGATAAATATCCAATGGTGTTTAGAACAGCGTTTCAGATTATGAGTCTAGGTGCTTTCCTGACCTCACGTTGTTGCAAATATCCCACTTCATATCAAATATCACAGATAAATCGTCACATGAGTTCCCTCTCTGGCCTGAATGTTATACGAATGTGCTCAGATGTTGTCGGATGACAATTTTTAACACATCATTACTTCATATCTTAATTAAAACTGACTAGCGTATGCATTCCGGTGTATCTCTTCTGTCAACGTTTTCACGGAATTTATCACAATTTTGTCGAACTTATGTAACTCAATGTCGTAGCTGTGTCCGTTGAAACAACCACTGAATAACCAGGACATTAGCCGGGCATTAATTTGCATGTTAGTTCACTTCATAAAATACAGGATAAAAAACATGATATTTCCGCATATCATATCGTCATAAAACGTATTTAATTACTCTATATATGCAGCCACATTTAACAATAACATACAAGTGAATGGCTTATATTAACTGGATTCCTCGAGGCATTGTTTTTTTTTAAGGAAATATGTTCTTAATTTACTTAGTCATCCGTGAACATGTAAGACAAGAGACGCATAACGTGGCCCAAGTTTGAATTAACACGGAATTCATAATTACGGGTTACAGACTAGCTTGTATTCAAGAAATTCCTAACGTTGTCCAAATTTGTTTCTTTGTATGTTTGTTTGATTGTTGTTTAAAGTCGTACTCAAGGGTATTTCAATTATATAACGACGTCACCGTGCGGAAACCGTGCGGAAACCTAGTAAAAACCATCCTCGCACCCGCCAGAGCCACATCGTGTGACACAAATATACCTGATGGTCGAGAGTCGGGCTCGAACCCGATGACAGGTGCGTTAATGGCAGAATCCTATCTTCAGATAGGTATATGGTGTCTGATTGATTGAGGTTTAACGCTGTGCTTAATAACGGTTCACTCACGCGCGCAAATAAACCACCCTCGACGACACTGGTAACAAACAAACATATGACAGCACACAACCCTAAGAACAACAGGGAAACAGAATGCCCTCTCTCATCCGACAGCCTTGATGTATTGGGCTCGCCGGCAACGTGTGCTAGATTAGTCTAATGGCCGATATTGTTAAGGGGATGTATTGTATATTTATTTTTCTTCAGTTCTTTGTAATAAACAAGGTGGTATTGTGGCCAGTCATTCGTAATTTAATTTTATTAAATGTAATTTGTCTTTCCGGGGAACGAATTTTTTAGCATGCATTTAAGTGGAACGAAACCATAAGTTAAGTTAATTTTGAATTACTAGACTTAATAAAGCGGTTTCTAAAAATGTTATTCTCAGTGTCTTCATATTTTACATTTTCTCATTAGAGCCGGAATGAAATGATCAATCACGACACATCTCAATAGCACTTTGAATCTCCGCTTCAAACAAAAAGCAGCCAATTTTTCTTAATGTGACTGTTGCTGTAGTAGTATTTAAGCTTGATTTTCTGCAAAAGTAAACACATATATAGTTCCAGAATTTATTCCTATTTAATATGTTTGATTCCGTTATTAAAGCAAGGTTGTATCTTTGTTGAGATTTTTAATAGAAATGTTCTTTATATGTTTTCATATTAAAGAGGGAAGACCTGTATGCCATGCATGGTTCACCATACTTTTCTCAGTATACAAAAAAAACTGATTTCAACGCCCTCAAGATATATGCTTTTGAAATAACTCTCTTCATTTCATTTCATTTCATTTATTTCACCAGAAAAACAAGCAATATGAAACAATACAGTTGTTAATATATAACTAATGATATACATAATATTTAGAAAATAATAATACTTTCTGACCCACTTTGTGTGTTTAAGTCCACACTAAGATAAGGGATCTCAGTGTTTATCGCATAATGATGTTTGTTATAGTTGAGCGTTTTCAACATACAGCTTTTAAGTTGAAACATTTCCGATCAGCAATACCAAAGAGGTCAGTTAAGCCGAGTTGATCGTTTGGCTTTACTGCTGGAGAAATGACACTTAAGGATTATATCACCAGCCCATCCCCTGTCAAATGATCCTAGAATACCAAATATACACATTAAATTAAACAATATAAGAGAGGAATGATATTAAAGTGATATAGGAGAAGCATAGTGATCATTATACGGTATTATGTTAAGTTAAGGTTATTAGTAACCGTACTTGTAAAACGTTGTATAAAGTATGTTGTATGGTTTTATATACATTGTTTTGTTTTTAAGATTTTATTAATGTTTACGAATTTTCAATTTAAATTAATTCTTTAAACAATATTGTGTTTTGTTACTAAGTGTTTTCCATACAAAAATGATAATAATTGTAAACGGATTTAGTACGATGCTTCCCTTGGAATTAGATTGATTAATCACCACCGTATATGGTGGCTTAGAGGGGACACGATTAGTTTTTTCGATTTACAGTTATTTTTTTCTAATTTCTACTTAAGTAGAAATATTTTCACCTCAGTGGCAATAATTTCTACTAGGGTTAAAATTTTTGAGTATAAATATTTAAATTTGAGTTAAAATATTGTAACTCGAGTTACAATTAATTGTTCAGTGGCCGGGAGGATCACTGGGAAGAAAGCGAGAAAACGAAAGACATTCCGCTGGTTTCTGGCAAACCGACTTAAATACAGTTTGCAGGAATCGAACCCGCGACCACGGTGTTACGGGAGGTGTATGCCAAAAAAAAAATAAAGGTCGATACATACATGTATGTAGTGCGGTCTGCCTGGCTAGATAGGTATATGGATATCGGACTATGGTAAACAAGATGAGAAAAGTTGAAGATAATACGTCGGTGTGATGAATACATTTGTGAATTCAGATCAGACACGAATAAGTATAAAGATCATGGCATTGGAATAAGTTGGGATTTTTAAAGAGTGTTGACGGGTTTATTAATGTGAACAAGTAACGATTCTAATAGTTTAACGAGAATAATAAGCGGTGTTGATATGTTTGGTGAGTAGTGACGCGAGCAAAAATGGAAAATAAATTTTTTTTTTTTACCCGATTTAAGACGAGAGGAACGTGTTGAAATAGATTAGAAGCAGGTTTAATAATTATGCATTTGTTTTTTGTTTAATATTGAAAGACACGTGAATAGAACACAACCATGTGTGTACTTGTATGTGGACAGCGTAACACAGCATATTGAATGAAACCAAAAGATCTTAGATGAAACAAAAAATTCTAGTATGAAACAAAGACTTACGTCGTCAGAAATATGTTCAAAGCAATGTACGGTGTGATTGATAAAATGAGAAATATAAGTGGTCTGAAAATAGACACTTGTAGACCTCCATAAGTCGTAGTTTAGAGGGCTGATACTAGACAATAAGCTATAGTATTGTGCTTCTTGTAACCTATATTATTGAGATACTTGTATTTAGTTTCATTTCCGGATTTAACGTGTTGATATCATTTTTATTTCATTTCATTTCCTTTTTTATTCGGAATTAAATGTAATATTGGTTATATGCGAAAGATATTCCGGACACAATTAAGCTCTATACCGACTAAGGCTATGCCATCAATACCTACAGAGGCTGACATTTAGTCTTTCTCATTACGTTGTCAATCACCACAGGGTTGGCGGTAGTAAATTGGAAATCATAGAGCTCGGGGCATGAGTATTTATACATGTAAAGAACGAAGCTGTGTTTGTTTTTTGATTGGATTTTAATGTCCATGGTATTTCACTTATGTGACGACGGATTATTCATTTCTAAATCTAGAGAAACACCAAGGGGAAATCGTTAATATCAGTCCTGTGACGGATGCGATTTTGGATAGTCATTTTACAACACAGCGATACCCGTTAATGCTACAACCGAAACAGTTGAAGAACGAACATGTGTGTTGTAATTATCTACCTACGGTTAACGAGATCTGAAGCAGACGTTGCTGTCCCCAAAAGGAGAAGATTCGATATAAAATGTGTTTACGGTGTGTTCCAGGCTGTGTCCGTGTGAGGAATCGAAGTGAATGCAGACAGGGCCTATAGTGTATAACAGACAAGCAACAACAACAAAGTAAGTAGCCAAGTTCTAGCAAAGTGTTATCGTTGTGTCAGTGTAGTGTAGCTATTTACTCCTGTGGTATGCGTCCTTTGTATTCAAGTGGTATAGTCAGGAGCACGGTGTTAAGGGCCATTACTCATGGGTCGCCAAGTTTAATTCCACCTTGGTGCTCAGCATGTACACGAAAAAGCCATTCCACACACCGTAGAAAAATTTTGGACGACACTGAAAACACATAAATATAGCATCGCAATGAACTATATATCCTATAGCTTAGTTCGTCAATGTCAAAAAAATTACCTGCTCAATATACCAAACACTGGGTGTATCAGAACTCCCCTAAAATGCGATTAACTGTCCAACAACGAATACCAGACCCGTAATATTCCTTCGAAGTTAAAAAAAAAAGCAAATGAACATATCAGTAGTTACACTAAATCAAACTATAGGCAACTTGCAGTAGATGACAAAAGATATTCAAAATCACAAAACTGCTTTACATGTGTGCTCACAGAGGCGAGTCTTAGACCCTTTCGTGTCTTATTGTATAAAAGTTTGCCCAAAAAGATTGCATTAATATTACCGAGTATATTTAGTCAACTACAAGTAAACTTTGACTTGAAATACATTATGTATAAGCTTTGGAAAAGGGAACAAATCAAATGGTGTCATGTATTTACACAAGTATATTAGTATTGCGATATTTTATGCAATAAACGCTCACCAATATTTTACAAGATCGCCTATTAGATGCAAATGAAAGGGTTAATTTATTCGACAGACCAAATATTTACCAAGAAAAGTCACCATGTGAAGAGGTGTATACCATCACGTGCTTGTAAGGAAGAGCTCATTTGTTTCCTGGCAAAGAGGCCGCTTGTTGCCATTTGTCAACACCAGAAACATTCTAAAATTTAATCGATTCTACTTTCTACTTCGACACATTGCTTCAAAGATACGCCCGCGCCATCATATTTTGCACTTCCGTTATTTGATGGTCTGTGGCATGTCCCAACTTATTTCAATGCCATGATCTTTAAAGTAAATCGTGTCTGATCTGAATTCACAAATGTATTCATCACACCGACGTATTATCTTCAACTGTTCGCGCCTAATTTACCACAGTCCGAAATCTATTTAACTATCCAGTCAGGCACACCGCACTACATCATTCTAAAATATAATCGATTCTACTTCCTACGTCGAGACATTGACTCTAACATACACCCAGGCCATCTTGTTTTGCTCTTCTTTTATTTGATGGCCTATGGCATACGTCGCCCCAAATATTGGCGACAATTTAATGCGCGATGGCATGGCATAGCGTGGGAAATTAATAAAATTTTATGCAATATTTTATAGTCATCTATAAAGTCAGATAGCAAGTTAAAGTATAACCGCCGTGAAATAGCTTTAAGCACGGCGTAAAACACCAATCAATCAATCAAAAATTGGAATTGTGTTATAGTTGACACATCTTATATTTTGAATTTTCTTTTGCATTTTGCCCGTGTTCAGGGGCTGGCGTGTCGGACC
>JAQQZZ010040836.1:0-10403 GCA_030265115.1 Mopalia vespertina | reverse complement strand
CGCCCCCAGGAAGCAAAACAATTACTTGCTCATTTATGTACTTATTTAAATAGTTCACGAATGAATAATGTTTTAATTAAGTCGCATCCTCTGTTGTTTATTGAAAAATGTACATGTTTTTTACGAGACACAAGTCCTATACTACCTGTTCAATTATACAAATGTGTATTTGTATGTGTGGATCCAATCGTTAAATAAATGTGTGACGGCTGTCAAGACAAGGATTGTACGCGGAAACGGAAACTGTAATTCCATTCATGTTTCCAGCGTTCTTCATCTCAAAACCAAATCATGTACAAAAGAACAAACACACTAACTGTAACTTACAACGAAATACAATTTGTAGTTTTTTTAGACGCGAACTTTTTAAAAATAGTACTGAAGCACTCAATGAACAATATTTATATTAAAACATGTTACTTGCTTGATTCTAAATGAAGAAAGTTTTCTGTTACATCCTTCCCACATTTTATCAATCAGTTTACTGCGAATCTGAACATTAGCCTATCTTTAACGTCTTTTACTTTCTCTACAAAAAAATATTTATAAACAAGTACGTTCTCATATATACGTCTCCAACTGATCACTGTCTTGCCGAATCCAGTTAGCATGTTAACGACACGAGGGTGCTATTCATCCGTTGTCTACGCAACTTTTGATCGATTCATCACACTTAGTGCCATCGATATAGCTCCGCGATAAAACATGTCATGTCATAGGTATCACCACTATAAAACAATAGTCTAGATATGCATGGTGTATATTAATGGCGAGCTATTTAAATACTATTTATAATTTATATGTATTTCTTTTGTGTTTAAATTATTATGCTTTTCTTATGTAAGTGTATAATGTAACAGAAAATATTCAATAAGCATTTAACACTGTTTAAAACAAATAAATTGGGCACATATGGTATTTTATCAAATACTTGAATACCTTATCTTTTATCGTGATAACTTTGTGATAAGTATGTTGTTTGCGCTTGTGTTTAACCCAGATGTCATGCTTGTGCAAAATAATAACATTTGCTGATCATTATATTGATTTTACAGGTGTAGTTGTCCCCTTGATCTTCAGATAATGACGATTGTATCAAAGCAAGGGTTGTGTTGTGGCCTCAAGGAATATCCAGACGTCTTGTCAAATCGACCAGGTAATTGTTGGGGTGTTGTTGAGGCTGTGTTAAGAGGATGTCGGGTTGATGTGTAAACAACCTCATTCGAAGCCTTATTTTTACCGATTCGTCGTGAGTTTGTCTGTGATGTGGTAATGACAATACTGGAAAAGAGTTTGAATACCATTGAATCCAAATGTATTAATTAGTTAAAATAGATAAAAACTGACAATGGTGCCAGCTGATCTGAAACTAGGAAACCAGCGGTCGCATCCGGCTTCCATACAATTGATCTGAAACTAGGAAACCAGCGGTCGCATCCGGCTTCCATTACACTTAACATGGTGAAAAAAACTATTTAGGCCTATATTAAGTTAAGAGGCAAAAAGTAACAACATGAAGGATTCAATAGGATGTGCAATAGACCCCTTGTTGTGAAGGTCAAACATTACAGGGCCCGTATTCATAAAGCTACTTAAGTATTTCTTAAAGTTAAGAATTTGAATTAAAAAGTCAAATGTGAAATAATTAAGTTGACATTTTATAAATTACTTATAATCTTTCATTTAAGATCAAACAAAATTAAGCAAAATAGTGTTTAGGTATTTAAAATGATGTTTGAAAAGAATTTTTTAACTTTAAGAAATACTTAAGTAGCTTTCTGAATACGGACCCAGGACTGTATCTTCTAGACAAGCCGTCTTCAGTTAATTTCGCTCTATGAAATTCTACGGGCAACATCCAAGCTTCAGCCTTATCTTAGAGTAAGTGCCATAGTAAATCAAACGGAATTAGGGAAGACTTGTGTTAAATAATTTTTCTTATTTAATAGAATTTGAAAACAACTTCCTCCTCCATATTTATGGATTTCTGTCAACAAAAATTAATTTTCTATTTACTAATTTGTGTCGTGTTTAGGTTAGACGCATGTGTATTAAAGGCCGATTACGTCAATTGAGAGATATTAGTCAAATGCCAGTTTGAGGGTGTCTTATGGCATCAACTTTATTGTTAAATGATATCTTGGCCTTTTCAGTAGTCTGGCTGTGGAAGTAATCCTACTTGTTGTTGTAGAAATGAGTTCTGTCGTTATCAACCAATACCTCGCTATGTGTTTGACGTCCCAATTGCAATTAAACAAAGTGAATAAATAGATGTCATTCATTTCGTGCAGTGGCAGTTTAAGTGCTCTCATTTGACATTTCTTGCAATCTTATACTTTCGTGAATTCTATAGATAACCAAACTGCGTCAAGTTGACTGCGTGTCATATTTGGCGAAAGCGCTCCTTTTGTGAAGTATCGTATTTCAGAAACAAACAAACTACTCCAGCAAATGTAAGATGTTCCGTTATTTGTGTTGATTAGGATGATTTAATGTAAGTTAGAGAATGTCGCCCTCGGCAATCATTTTTGTGCTTTTACAGCAATCACTGTGTTTTACGCATTGATGTAATGGTTTCACTATGTAGCCTCGTATAAATATTTCCGATCGTTGGTTAGTTTGGTTGGAGTTATATTTCCGATCGTTGGTTAGTTTGGTTGGAGTTATATTTACTGATTCACTCATAAGACGAGGTGCCATGTCCCATGGCAAGACATAAATTCAAAAGCTGCTGCATTTAGACAAAGAGGTCAAACTACTTTGTCAGAGGTTGGAATTAATTAAGTAAGTGTTGACCCACATGTCAAAGAGCACCATGACACAGAATGTACTCGACGATAACCAAACCCGTCTAGACAGAAGAATCAAACCTGCAGAGTATTACAAAGCGGTTCAACAGTAACCTGCCTAGACATAGGCGTGGCTTTATCTGTCAAGACAAAGGCGTGGCTTTACCTCACAAGACAAGAGCGAGGATTTACTTTGCAAGACAAGACAAGAGCATTGCTTTACCTCACAAGACAAGAGCGTGGCTGTATCTTTCAAGTCCAGCGCGTGGCATTACCTTGCAAGACCAGGGCGCGGTTTAACCTGCCAAGACAAGGGCGCGACTTTACCTTTCAAGACAAGGGCGCGGCTTTACCTTTCAATCCAAGGGCGCTGCTATACCTGTCACAACAATGGCGCGGCTACGTCAATACCAGGGCAAAGCTACACCTGCCATGACAATTAGGACAGTCTTTATCTGCGACGACATGGGGCACAAGGGGGAAGGGGAGGGGAGGGGTGGAGCGGGATGCTTCCCCTGGCAAGACAGTTAAAGGCTCGGTTTTACCTGTCCTATCAAGGGAGAGGCCTTTCCTGAATTATCTGCAAAACAAGAGCACTTGTATCTGTTAGATCTAGAAATTTTCATTTTTAACCATGAATATATCTTTAACGAGTAACCAGTTAAATATTAACTCAATGTAAAGCTTTGACACGAATAGTACTATTTGTTTTGCAAAAGACAAAAGATTTTTAAAGCTTTTCTACATGTTTCACTATTTATTATCAGTGGAATAAAGTTGATGAGCTGCTGTAGAAGTTAGTTTGCCTACGCATATTCGGTATGGAGTAATACACCAGAGAACTGCTAACATGGAACGAGAGTTTAGAATCATGCTATTTCGCTTTGAATTGGTTTTGTTTTTTAATTGACATTCAATGGTTATGGAGCGCCTCTTCTTTGCAGCGATAAAGGTTCCGTAGGCATTTTGGGGATTTGCGATTTCCATGACGCAATATATGAAAGAATGACACAATTTCCCGACAGATCAGAATAGTGTAAGTTCCCAATGCCGATCTCCCTACAGCCTCAACACATCGTGCATAGCTATTAGCTCTGAGTGGTTTGAGTGTGTTCATTTACCATCAAGAATTCGAACGAATATCTCATGTTGCATGGAGTTCATTCTGTTTTATTTTTACAAGAAAATACATTATTTTAAATTTAAGTAACAAGAAGTACAAGTATTCTTTTGTTTTTCAGCTGCCCAAACAGTCCGTTTAATAGTATATATTCAGCAGAAAAATATGCCCCAGGTTCCATACAGGACCCACCATTCTAATCTCTCCCCCCCTTCCCCCCCACACTTCCCCCCCACACTTCACCCCTATTAAATACAATGTTATTTAAAAAGGCCAGAAATGATTCGATCTGTGTCATTCGACCAATATTGATTTGACTTATTCAACATTTTATTAAGTCAATTATATTGATACTTGCCTGGGGAGGTTTTATGTTCGATAATCTAACGATTAGCTAACGAGAAAACGTGTTTAATGGTGCTTTGCCGTTACATTTTGCTTTAAACATCTTTCAATTTGGTAATGGCTCTTAAGTACACATATCCCGAGCTCAGCAGTGGCATTATCGGGAATGTCTGGTGTGATAACTAGCGATATCTGTTCGTTTAGCTGTCAATAAACCATTAGCCTGTTTAAAGCTGTCTCATTTAAGATGAATCAGAATAGAAATGCTAATAGAACCATTTGTGTTTTAAAAAAGTCAACCATGTTTGCGTCAAAATGATAGTATTGGTGTGGAAGTGAATCTAATGGAAAGTATTTTTTTGTTTATTTGGCGCATCATTGTATAATTTTGCTTAAGCCATGCTTTGTAAAGTATAATCGCTACATCCTGTACGTCTGAATGTTTCCCCATAATTGATTCTGGTGGTGCTCCTTCTTCTTAAATTCCAAATCACAGAATGTGCATGAGACTGTTCAATCTGCATAAAAACGCTATTAGTGTAACTGTTTCTCCAGTAATGATCGCTGACTACAATTCATTAGCATAAGTGTCCATTTATAACACGAATCAGCTACATGCATCAAGCCATCTCTATTAACCCCAACAATTGTGAATTAATAAAACATAAATAAAGAAATAGAACAAAAGTAGTAAACGAATATCATAAGACTTTTTTGACGTAAATATACAAGTACAAGAATGTTTGATAAAGAATGGAGCACGACAATTTCCCCCATTTGATGGGCGATATTAATTAACATCTTAGGCACATGATGGCCACTTTCCGGCATGGCGACCATAAATCTCAAACAGGTTCGCCCTTGTCAGATTCCTTACGAGGAGCACCAAATGACCCCCGCCCTGTTAGTGAAATTTTTCTATACGCTGAATCTTCAAACTGCATAGTACGTTGCTTTTCCTTGCACAAATTAACAAATAGCGCCTTAAAATTACTCCAGAAGATCGTGTTAAAAATACAGTAGAGAACGAAGTTGGTGGCGGCATTTATCAAAAGTAACAAATCAGTAATTTCCCGAATACCTCTGGCAAGATAGTTTTCCTCGTAATATCCAAAACCAAAGAATGTAGACATTATGGCGTCGGGAGTAATACACACTAAAAATACAACAATGATGAAAATGAGCATCACTGTTACACGGTGCCTGCTAGATGTCCTCTTCCGTGTTAAACGACATCGGCGTAATCCGTATATAATACAAGTGTTGAGGATGATTAAAACAATGAGTGGGATGATAGAACGTAACAAATTGTGAAGCCATATGTAGGTGGTAGAAAATTTTTGATTTTCCCAAAGACTAGTTAAATTCACATCATATACGTAATCCATCTTAATATAATCGTAAGCCTCTACGGTTCTGTATCTCATGGCATATGGGATTGTAAGCAGGCTCATTAGCACAAAAACTGTGGTTGATACAGTCCGCGCTCGAGGAATCGTGCAGAAGGCCTTTACCTGGGTGGGGTGACAAACATAGACGTAACGTTCCACGGCAACAGACACAACCAGCCAGGCCGATATACACAGAGAAGCATTGAAGATATAATGCATGTAAGGGTAGAGAAATCCATAGGCCCTGTTTCCTACAGGCGGGTTAACCTCCATAAATAGTATGACCATGGAATAAAGTAAATCACTAAACACTTTGATACAGTCTGATATCGCCAAAGCCATTAAATAAATATTTGTGGAAGATTTCATTTGTCGCTTACTCATCACAATGATACTGAGAGTATTACCTGCCAGGCCAATCAGACAGGCAATAGGGTAGATTATTAGACCAGTAACGAAGCGGGCTTGAAGGTAAAATTGCCGAAACTCGCTGCCGACAGCGGCCGATTGGTTTCCCAGTAAATACATCATCAAAGTCTGACTTCACCATCGAATCTGGTTTGATAACGACGTTAGCATGTGGCGGCACATTCTATTCACGATATCCTGAGGAAATGACTTATTAAGTGGACGTCAATACAGTGGTGGCAGTCGTCACCTAGTGGAATACAGATGCGTCGCTTTAGTTTTTTTAAATCATTGCTTAACCTTAGAATAGTTCAATGTCAACTGGTGATAGAGGAAATCCGTTAAACGTCTCATTAGTTTAAACACGGCACTGTTTTACCAGAGCTTCAGAAACACGTGTTGATAGGTAGCATCGGCGGTGACACGCGGCCCTGTGTGTCGGGAATAACATCCGCATTGCTTTCTCGCTCCAGTTCAATCTCTCCTTGAATAAATCTGTGAACAGAATAAGATAGTATTTTTATGTCGTGTAATTTATTGTCGGAGCCTGACAGGTCGACCCCCACTTATTGTGAAGCTCAGTAATCCATCTTGGCAAGGCGGGACAATAAAACTGTATTCTGATCGCAGAAGACAAAGTCCCATATGGTACAGTTGTCTATAATATCATGATAAATAACCAGCGATTGACAGGTTCTGAGACTACAGCCTTTACCGTGTAGCTGTGTTATTATACACCTCTCAGTCGTCTAAACCAATTAATAATGCCTACAAGGGCTAAGAATGACCAAACTCTTTAACCACTGACAAGAAGTAGTCACTCTAGCCTTTAAGAACAGTTATATTCAACTGAATGCCATGTAGCCGGCCATCAGAGCCCCGAGTCTCTGTCGGTCCGAATTAAACTTCTCCGAGGCAACTTCTTCACGGTTTCTACACCGTGAACGAATCTAATAATTATAACATACTGATAAGGTTCTAATTACAAGGCCAAACAATCGCGGGTGTCGTGTTAATGCCAATAGTTTGGTCAGTGCCTCGAACAGCAGGACCCGATTGTTAGACATATACCAATTATTCATGACTTCCATCTGGCTATTTCACGCTTTTAGTGAAACTAGCATCACCACTATATGAAAAGCCAGCAAGCTTCATTTAACCATTAACGGAGCCGTGCTCTGATCATCTGCCTTTGTAATAAGAGTGTATGGAGTTGGTGGTAACTCGATAGCACTGTGCATGCCAATCTTTCAGAACTCGTTAGTACATATTGAATACAGTGATAATTAACATTGGATTGAAGTCACACGGATATCTGGAACATAGATTAGCGGAAGACGACATAGTGGATAAAAGCTCAAACGTTTTAGACACCATTTTAGAAGAACCGACGAAACGTGATGAATACGATTTGCTTAATTCCATTAGTAGCATCATATTGGAATCAAGTTCAACGTGAAAAATCAGCAAAGCAATACGGCCATTGCCAAGGCGCCATTGTTTCAAATCATCAATGGTCATATAGAATAGATGCCTAATAGAATTATGATGTTATCAGAACTTAGCAGTTAGCAGAACAAACACTATTCCACCAGGAAAGTGAAACTCAGCCCAGATCACGAACTTGTCTGAAAAATCTGGCATACAACAATTGGGTCGGCTAAGACAATTATAAAAGTGCAAATTATATTAAGACTCCTCCATATCTTATTTCATAGCCTTTATAATTCCCGATATAATCATTTATAGCCGCAGTCCCGCCACGCTGTTAATTATTCAACCAGCTTACCTTTAAACACGCTTTGGTAGCTGTTCTAAAACGTGATGGAATGGAAGAAGAGCTTGCCTACCGTAAGTAAGCCTATCTTGTACAGAATAAAACACTGAAATGACCAACCACCCCCTTTTCCCTCTCTGACGAAAATCCCATTTTATTTTCACTCTGGCGTTATTGTTAATGAATCTGTTAATGAAGAGTGAGATTTAGTGGAAGTTTTCAGCTTGGGCTTTTAAAAATCCAATTAAATAAGAAATCAGTGGATTTACTTTTGTTTATATCGATTTTATTATATTTTTTGTGTGCTTTGTCACGGCTAATGTCACTTCCCTTCTGTCACTTTCAGTATTGATGTAGGAGGAAGGCCTGTACGGTGGCATAGAGGAAATCGCAAACAGATTCAGCATTTATGGCTTCTGGTTAGCCCAGCACTGTATATGTATACACCAAGTATCATATGTTGTGTAGTGAAGCAAACACAACA
Organism: Mopalia vespertina; assembly: GCA_030265115.1. Lineage (NCBI taxonomy): Eukaryota > Metazoa > Mollusca > Polyplacophora > Chitonida > Mopaliidae > Mopalia > Mopalia vespertina. Next base: position 2,089 of record JAQQZZ010040836.1, on the reverse strand, counting down.
TTAACCGTTGGCTGACCAACTGGAAGAAATGTGTTCTTCCATGTGGTTAGTACAGGCAATGTTTCATCTAGATGCGTCTCATAAATCTTATAAATGAATACTAAATAAAACCATGCTTATACAGTTATAAATAAGAAAATGTCCAGTCGACTTTTATCAAAAAGTTGATCCGCTAGGACTTCCATTTGGAATAAGTTATTTCTTCACAGAGACGATGGTAGAATGCTTTTATATGTCTTTTTTTCCCCTTAGCTTTACCTTGTTATCAATATTGACACATAGATTGGCTTATTGAATTATTTACTAAATTTCATTTTTCGTCAAAAATAAAAGACAAAGACAAAAGTAATTGATAATGTTCTTATTCATTTAAACTCTCCATTATTTGTCACGCATACGTGAGTAGTATAGTGTGAACAGCTAAGGTCGTATTTATTAGTACATACTAAGGAAGGCGTTATAAGTAATGCGGATCCCCAGGGTTCCGCACTACTGTTAACGTAGGGTTTGTACGTTAACATGTAATGGGGGATCGATTCCGGACTACTGTTCACGTAGGGTTTGTACGTATATATAGATATATTATATATATATATATTTCGGCTACTATGTATGTAGTAATATTTTATTACTTACAAAGAAGAAATGTACGTTATTATGTACTAATTCTGGGACCTTGATACAGTAAGGTTTTGGGTATCTTCTCGTGATGCTTTGCGCTATGGAGTCTCGCGAGAGTTAAGAAGTCACTGCGGCGTAACGCCGCCGCCGCCGCAGCAGTACGTCATGGCGTCGTGGCGTGTTAGTACATGCGCATGTGCTACAACGTCACTACGCCATGACGTAGTCGCTGTGGCGTCACGCCGCCGCCGCAACGACGCCGCAGAACGCCGCAGCAGTACGTCGTGGGGTCGTGGCGCATGTGCGTCACGACACTAAGACGCCACGGCGTACTGCTGCGGCGTTCATGACTATGTCATGGCGTCGTGACGTTGTGGCACATGCGCATGTACTGGTTGAGTTCTTGGAACAAACACAGCAGCATTGGGATTATACTTATGTGTTTCTAGTGTTTTTTTTCACTGAAAGGATATCATTCTCTTTATAAACAATATTGTCGTATAATGTTTAACCATGAGCAGAATGACTTGGGGGTACCTTAACAATCTTGTCGAGATATTTAGTGCAACAATTATCCTGCAAGTCTTCATCCAGTGCTGTGTGAATAAGATAGTGAGGCTGTGAATGTCGCTGTACATAAATTTCTGTACGTTCCATAAGATTTTCTACAGGAAGAGATAAAATAGATTTTGCCTTGAGAATTTATCATCAGTAAGAGGTTCTGAAGCTTTCGCTTCTGCCTGGGCTTTTGCAGTTTCTTTCTGAATTTCAGGAACGTAATGTCGTTAAAGACATTACCACGAAACATGTAAACATTTTTTTGTCGATGGACACTATATTCGGTCCAACATCTTAATAGTATTTCATCCGGATACCGTGAAGACATAACCAAAACAATCGTTTTGTACGGAGATTCAAATATAATCTCAGCATGTCTAACGATATTGTTTTGTACACCTCATCCCGTGTCGACATCTAATTAAAGACACTGGTTTTATTGACATATATAATCACAACATTATGTTTATTTACGTATTACCATTGCTATTTCGTCTCGTTCCTTTATTATTTTTTACTCTAATTTTTTTTTACACGCACAATTGTTATTTATATTATGTAAAGGGACATATATTTTACATAAAATCAATTGTCCCTCAAACATTAACGAGTATTCCTCAGCGCGGTTCTGTGCCTTTCGGCTGTAGCGCATAATAAGTGTTAATGTGCCCACAGGAACCAGGAAGCAAAACGAGAACCAGAACTATGCCATAAATCGTCATGTATATATGGTTTACAAATTATGTTATCGCATTTATTATTCTATGTTGCCATGTATATGTATCTTTCAAAGTAAGCGGAACAGAAGCGTAAGCTCCCAGCTTATACATCTCATTAGCTTTGTATTACTCCGCCAATACACTCCACTGCCTTCCGTAAGTATAGGCTGTGTAACCGTTAACGCCATCTT
>JAQQZZ010040825.1:0-10403 GCA_030265115.1 Mopalia vespertina | reverse complement strand
ATAATGGAGATACCGAGTAATTGAGGTACAGAATAATTGAGATACCTAGTAATTGAGGTACAGAATAATGGAGATACCGAGTGATTGAGGTACAGAATAATGGAGATACCGAGTAATTGAGGTACAGAATAATGGAGATACCGAGTAATTGAGGTAAAGAATAATGGAGATACTGAGTAATTGAGGTACAGAATAATGGAGATACCGAGTAATTGAGGTACAGAATAATGGAGATAACGAGTAATTGAGGTTCAGAATAATTGAGATACCTAGTAATTGAGGTACAGAATAATTGAGATAACGAGTAATTGAGGTACAGAATAGTGGAGATACCGAGTAATTGAGGTACAGAATAATGGAGATACAGAGTAATTGAGGTACAGAATAATTGAGATACCTAGTAATTGAGGTACAGAATAATGGAGATACCGAGTAATTGAGGTATAGAATAATGGAGATACTGAGTAATTGAGGTACAGAATAATTGAGATACCGAGTAATTGAGGTATAGAATAATGGAGATACTGAGTAAATTAGGTACAGAATAATGGACATACTGAGTAATTGAGGTATAGAATAATGGAGATACCGAGTAGTTGAGGTATAGAATAATGGAGATACCGAGTAAATTAGGTACAGAATAATGGAGATACAGAGTACGGTACCTATAATTAAGCAACAGAATAATGGAGATACTGAGTAATTGAGGTACAGAATAATGGACATACAGAATAATTGAGATACCTAATAATTGAGGTACAGAATAATGGAGATACCGAGTAATTGAGGTACAGAATAATTGAGATACCTAGTAATTGAGGTACAGAATAATGGAGATACTGAGTAATTGAGGTATAGAATAATGGAGATACTGAGTAATTGAGGTACAGAATAATGGGGATACAGAGTAAATTAGGTATAGAATAATGGAGATACTGAGTAATTGAGGTACAGAATAATGAAGATACAGAGTATGGTACCTATAATTAAGCTACAGAATAATGGAGATACAGAGTAGGCCTAATTGAGGTAAGCTTATGTACAGAATAAAAGTTTAAAAAAATAATTGAGGTACCTGTACAGTAGTAGGCTACAGAAGGATAGGGAATAATTCAGAAAAATAATAATTGCGATGCAGAATAATGGAGATACATAAACTATTATTGTGATACTGACTAATTGGTATACAGGGAAGTTTGATCTAAAGACCAACTGGGCCGCAGTATTATGGAGATAAACAATAATGGAGAAGCAGTACAAACATGAAACGTCCAAAGGAAATGCACACGGCAACAATTTAGACTCGAAATAGCCGACGTGTGCAGAGAAAGGTTTCAGGGGATGAAAGAAAAATCAAGGGGGTGGGGCTCCAATCAGTTTCCTTGACTATAAGATTAAACTTTCGATTTCTTCTTGAACTTTCGCGATTAGGCTACATGTCAAAAAAACTTCCCAGCACTTGAAATTCATGATAAAGTTGATATTTGATCTAGGTTTATTTATTTTGTAATTTCCAACTAATCGAATGGTATTCACATAATTAAGCGATTGGTAACCGCTGAAATCGACAGCGTGTATCAACCTGCCAGTGTGCGTCACGGATTTGTTTACACTGCTTTTAGCGTGTGAACCTCTTCTTTGTGGAGGTAGAAATAGGCTGTGGCAACATTAGGCATCAAGATGGCGTCATCAAATGTCGATTTTTATCAACGACAAAAAGAACTACAGGCGTCTTTACACGAAAAGTAAGACATCAGTTGTAATTTATTTCTAAACAAAACCAAAAATACAAACCTTTTTGTAATTTTCTATGTACAGTCATCGCTTTTGAGACTAAAGCGGGATGTTTTTTTTGTAAGCAGATGAGCATACATTGAACTAGGCCACCGACTCCTTAGGAAAAAACAAACTGTCAACCAGTGGAAGCGATGAGTATATTTCGGCAGAACAATTGCTATGTTTCGATAACAGCATGCTGTATGGCATAAGTAGGCATCTGCACATCATTCGTTTGGGGGTTTGCCCGGTTATCTAGACGCTGATGTTAATCGTTCTTCTAAATACACTCACAGACACTTGTTTACAAGAAATATCACGTGTGATATATCCGTCGGGCTAGTGTCAATTATTGTTGGAATACATCGCCCTCATATAAGTGAAATACCCTTAAGCATGGTGTAAAACACCAATCAATCTATATGCAGCTGATAGTCGTTCGTTCTTGTTAGGCCTGCCAATGTTAATCAGAAGATCAGAAACTCATTTCCTCCAGACATCTCAAAATCAACAAATTAAGCAAACTAAGAAAAAGTTTGTACTCGTCTGTGGTATTCAACACATCCTCAATTTTAATAAAAATGACGATGTCATTTTGTAAAACTAACCAACGGTTCTGAAGTGAGTATTTAAAGCTGATACACGCTGCGGCTTTCCTAACATTAACATATATGTGCAATATACTTTCAAGATGTATCTAATTATTGTTGACACTATGCTGCTTTCTTTCTTTATACACAGATAGTAACCTTCATTCGATATTTTATGATTTTGACATTTGTTGGAAGCAGGGGGACACTGAAAGGTAAATGGTAATGACTATTGACCTGACAGTTACTGTTATAAACTACACCCTTTTAGAGTAAACATCAGCGTCTACTTAACTCGGCTAGTTTGTGTAAATCATATGGGGATATTTTGGTGTAGTTGGTTCTGGATCTTTGGTCTGAAGTGAAGAATAACGAAAGTGTGATATAATAATAATATGATATACTTTATTAAACTATTATCATATTAATTATTATTATTTACTATATTTATTTTATAGATCACCCCATATAAACTACTCATGACAGGTGCATGCTCAATACTTTTATGAAAATAGTCTCCCCTGGTGTATACTCATCTATTTTTATTCCAGAGTGTTACAAATGTTTTCGTAATATTTTTTTATGTGTGGTACTCTGAAGACAGCAAAGTAAGTTTTGACTGACTGTGTAAATAAAATGTAGATTATAAATGGAGATTTAATAATAATGATTGATTGATTCAGGTTGTGAAGTCTAAATGCAAATGTACTCATATATAATAGCAATTATGCATAAATTATTCATCCCAAATCACTGATGTCAGTTCTTTCAAATGATTTGTTCGAAATTGACTACTGTTAACCTAATTTACATACTGCTAATTGCTATAATTATGTCCAGCTAATTATTATTTATGTTATCTCTTTATGTTGTGGAAATCCCCTTGTGGTTGTGGGTCATCCTCATTAAAGCGATAGGCTCACAAAGTCGAACGACAATTCAATAGATACAAAACATTTGCTTTCTAACCCAATGAACAGATATTTTCTATGATTTTTTTCTATATCTTTAAATAATTTATCAAAGCTGAAGATAAATACCTTGCCCCAAGATTTCTCAGGGCGCAGACATCTTGGTGCTTTCCCTGTGAAGAAACTGCCTGAACTTCTCCGAATGGGTTTTGGAGGTTTCTGTGATGACGTGAGTTGGGCGGGTAATTTGTCAATTGTACCATTTAGACTTGCAGACGTGACAGCTCCACTGTTCCTACACATGACTGTTAATGGGCATTTTTGTCTAATTTCAATTATATTTATGTGAAAATCGTCCATACAGAATCCAAAATGCCTGAGTGTGCGGCCTTTAGATATACCAATTTCACATCTAACCCTGATTAAAAGCAGCCCGAAGGACTTACATGTACATTACACGGCTGCCTGTTTTAAACGAAGGACCAAGAATGTAAAACGAAAACGTTTTACTCCCAACAGAAATTCTAGGCTGTGCTCTGAACACTGTCTTCCTGTATGTTTTGAGAAGAGTAAATTGCTTCAGTTCAGAATAAGTCCGACTGAGAACTATAGAAAATTTGTGCATAGTTTGACAAGTTATAAGGAACAACAACATAGTTAATCTGTCCCACTACATGATAAATTAAAATGACAAGTTGAAATATATTTTGTTTAAATGTTGTTGTGTATGTAGGCCTACTACAGTATGTGATCATATACGAGCCATAAAAATGACTTCCGTAAAAACTTAATTCTTAACATCTATTTGAGCACGTAAATAGTTCATACTGCAAAATTTTGTAATTTCTCTGGTCAGATACCGTACAAATAGTTCTAATGAAGACTTCCATTCCATATTACTTGTTACTTGTTAGGAGAGAAGAGCTACAAACCCAACTCATGTCACACTACTCGCAGCAACATACTAGCGAGTAGAAAATGGCAACATCAACTAAAATTATTTACCTACTTTTTCAACGGCCCCTAACTCAGCGGGAAAAAATCACCAAAAATTGTACCCAGTGGAATCTGAAAGCTGATATGCTATTCTTTGTATTAATGTAAGGTGTTAACTTCGGGAGCCTATCGCTTTAAACAAATAAAGCATTACATTACATATAACCTATCTATTCTAGATCTTCATCGTCGAAACCTCCAAATTTCATTCTTTATTTGTCATAATATTAATGATATAATTTGATATAAATTCATGCCGTAAGCCTTGGTACGAAGGTGGGAAACATTTGAGTAACATTGTTAGAAATTATAGGCACATTGGGGCTTCAAAATCATCTCTCATTTATTCCTCATAGTTTTAAGCTTAGCTTCTATGTTACTGTCATTCCTACTTTTTACCCAAATGGCATCTGTCAGACTCTTTTTTTCCTTGGTATCTGACTCTGATAAGAGATCACCTGGTACTGGACAGAAAAGTTTGCTTCAGTACCTTTTGATCAGCTACTAATGTGATAGTACTGCTAGCCTCAACAACAAGTACTTAGGTAGTAAGGTGTAATTTTAAGGTTACCATAAATTCCATAATATTATCAAACAACACTAGTCAACAAAACTCCCATTTTCAGTATCTCTTTCAACATGAATGCACATATTAAATAAACAAGTGACAAGTACTGTCTAGAAATGGTGACACTGCTTAGCTAACAAAGAAACTGTGTCTGTTAACCATAGCGAAGTGTTGGAAAGGAGCTTTCTGTTGCCCCGGTGCTCTCAGGCAACATCAAGATGATCTGTTTGTTATGACTAATGTCATGTGATTTTCCTGTTTTTGTCCTGACCCATAAGGCTGGCATGTCGTCATATGAGTGATAAAACCTTAAGAACCACATTTAACCCCAATCAAACAAGCAAACAAAAGTATTAAAATGACATTGAGGCCTAACTAGAATTTATTTATGGAGTCAATAATGCTTCTTACTCTAGCTTATTGGATGGATTTATATAATATTGAAATTCTGACATGTACATGTATGAATAACAAGAAAATGAAGTAGGTCAGCTGATATGTAGATCTAATGATGTCTTTGCTTCTGTCAGTTGAAGAATTCGCATGGACATTGATTCATCACATTTCTATATTGGTGTTTGTTCTCTAACACTCATATGTGACTTGCCCATAAATTTGTCTATTGAAATTTTGCTGTTCAAAGATTAGTATTAGTGTTTCCAAAATCAGGTGTACATGTTTCTTGGGGAGTGTACAGGCTCTGCTCATTTCTGTTTTTTTTACAGTTGTTGATTATTGATTAATTCCCTCAGTCAATGGAGGTTCAAGAGATTCTTTCCAGGTTGCTATCCCAAGTTCGTCAGACTAAATAAACCAGGGTTATGTCTAGATAAATGGGAGATAAATAGCTAAGACTAGAAAGAGGGGGGGGGTTGTCTTTAAGTTTTATGGAAAACAATAGTCGGGCAGCCCTTATGTTTTCTTATCCAAGTTCAATCCAAAATGCCCTGTCATTGTACAAATAGTGTTGATATTAATGTCATTCAGTTGAAATATAAGCAAAGAAGTATCCATGAGATAAAAATTCATAAAATGAAAACAAATGTTAACTAAAACTTGTACTCTAGTGCAGACTGTATAACCTGGAGTCTGTATTTTGTATTAGGTCTTTATCTGTTACCAATGATGTTTAGAATGGTTTTCTTCTCCCATTGGGATGGTATGCTGCCGTCTGATTGAAATAACCTTAAATACCCAAATCCAACAAATTAACGGAGTGGCTGTAGTCATGTCATGTTGTGACTGGCACAACATAATAGGAGACCAAAGACCAGAAGGCATAGAAATCCAATCCATCAAACAAGAAATGACCAGAATATTGGATTGCTAAGCCTTTTAAACAGCCAAACATTTGCAGCAACCAATTACAATTTCCACTATTGTACAGTCTTCACTTTGTAAGATCTGAGCACAGCCACTAAGTAGTGTAGAATGATATTTTTTTATGTTACCCCTATTTGTTCAGAAAAATATGGTAAAGGCACGGCATGGATTTTTCTTTTATATCGCACATGTGTGTCAAATTTGTCCATGTGTATACCCTTAACCCATAATTAACCATATAATATTCTATCTATATTATAAGTAACATTTTGTAAATAATTTAACTAACAAAATAATAAGAATAAAATGTATTACCTGGAAATTTTTTTTTTAATGATTGATGTAAAAAAAGTTTAATTTCTGGACCAGTTTGATGTTTATATTATTTAATAAACTAAAGGCAGCTGTATTATTTGCGAATGGATTTATTATTTTTAGCAAACTTGATACAAGCTTACATGTAGTTGCTTCAAAATATGTTATATTTAAAAAGACTTCACCTGAAATTTATGATTAAATGTGTAGCCTTGTATATTAAAGCCATGTCATTGGATTATTCCTACAGAGAACAAGAGCGAATACGCCTAGAACAACAGTTGTTTGCCTACTTCAAGACCGACAAAAGATTGTAAGTAGTACTACATTTAGAACAAGCAAACAGATGTTTTATATTGTCTGTGATTTGTTTCTTCGTTAAATAATGTAATATTTATTTAATTGCCTGGTGGATTATGACAAACTTCAGATTATTTCACCAAACATGTCACCAAACAGTGGAAGAAAGAAATTAGGCCTGTGATACCTTATCTTATAGAGCACCTGTATATTTTTGTGCTTTGTCTTCCCCCCAAAAGACGATGATGCTGCTTTTAATAAGCAGCATGCCTTTGTGATGTGGCCATAAGAAAAACTTTAATTAACAGCTCCTTTATCTGATAATCATGTCCATCTGTCGACCATGAGGTATACAAGTGAGTCACATGATGTGGGTCTGGCAATTGCAGGGTTGGTTTTTTCAAGGTTTTTCACATTAATTAGGCCAGGAGCATTTGGAAGTAGACAATCATATAAGTGAAATACCCTTGAGTACAACGTTAAACCTCAATACAAAAAAATTTGATCATTAAATGTATGACCATTATTACCCAAGTTCTACTCATTAGATGTATTATTATAATGAACTGATAAGCAGATCCTCTTTTTTTTTTTCTTAGATCAAAATTAAGAGCAGCTAAGTTACAAAGTTACTGGAAGAGAATTTGTTCTGATGAAGAAAAAAGTCTGGAACGAAATGAAAAGATTTTGCGAGACTTTGAGAGAATTGAAGGTCATTTATCAAGTGTCTCCTCACGGACAGAAAGACTTAAACTTCTCAAGGTAAGAGAGTTTATCCAAAAGTGCAAGGCCCCTGGCCATGGCTTAGTGGTTACTGTATCCACCTACTAATCATACTACTATGTACGGCTCACAAGTTTGAGTCCATCTGGCGACCGGTATATGAGTGAGTCGCACAATGTTCCTCGCGCAATCGTGGGAGTTTTGAGCGTAGCGAAGTTGTCTTGATACTGGAGGAAGATTAATTTCCTAACAAAGCTTAAAAAAGTTATTAGCTTGTTTTTATGTTTGTTTAGTGATAATAACAGTTGGACTACACAGCTGTCAGAATGTGAGGATAAACATCAACCATTTAGTCCGTATATTTTTTAGTCCTAATCTGACATATATGCCAGGCTGAACATCAAGGGGCTTAGCAGACTCCAGGGAAGAGATGATAAATATATAAAGTGGTCTTGTGTGTTCTGTGGTCTTACACTGTCAGTTGCACATGTACTTGCAGCTTTGTGTGTATTCTGTATCAAATGCATTCCATTAAACTTCAGTAATTATTATCAGTACACACTTATGTGTAACGTATCGCTCATTTGATTTATGCTGATGGAAACTTCTTTTGAAAGGTGCATTCTATCAAAACGATTTGTAGTTACGAATTTACTTATTTGCCATAGTTTGATTGATGTAAAAAAAAAGTATGAAATGGTGGAACAATCAAATCTACCCAAATATTGGGAATCCCCTGAAATCGTTATTACAAATCACACTGTGAGAATACACCTTTACTAGAACTTGTAAATTTTGACCTTACGTGAATAGAATATCTCTGAATGTGGTGTACAACACTAGCCAATCAGTTGTCTGAGTTAAATACTCTCAAGTCTCAAATACTACATTAAGCAAGAAAACATTTAGTCTATTTAAAAAAAGACGTATTGTTTTATTTAAATACAAACACAATGTTTTCTTTGATACTTGCTTTGAAGACAAGGTTCTGAGGAATATTTTGCCAGATATTGTAATATCTTTTGATATGTTGTGTATGTTTTTTTTATAAACATGTACATTTTTATAAATTCATTTTTATTTTCCTATAAGGAACAATATGAAAAGCAGTTAAAAGAAAAATATCCAGAGTGGAAAAATTTCACCAACCAGGAGGATAAAGATCAGGTATTTACCAAGGATAATATTATTACTTCAGATGAAAAAAAAGAAAAGACTAATTGCTGTTCAACTTTGCATTTGTTATTTTTTATCTCTATGGTCACATCATGTTGTCTTGCACCATAACATTTTCTGTTTGGTTTAAATCATGGTAATAATTGTATAAGTATTTTTAAATTTAATGATTGTATTCACTTGAGAAAGGCCACTGCATGTGGGCCGAAAGCTTTTATAAGTAAATGATTACGTAGAGTAGCTCAGGAGTTTGTGTTTTATTAAATTAAACTGAGATCAAAAGAGCTCCCTCTCTTATGTATGTTGATAATATAATGATCTAACACAAACACCGGCCAACTAGTGTTCAACTAGGTCAAGCTTGCTGGGGTTCATGAAAGGTCACCGTCCTTGCTGACCACTAGGACCCCAGCTATTGTAAACATCGAAACAAGTGGAGACAAGCACAAGTAATGTATTTTGTTGCTTGTGTGATGTATCGTCAAAATAGAATAAGCAGTGTTAAAAAAAGTAAGAACAAGTTATCTGTAAACCCCTGTTATTCTGCAGAAATTTTTGGCATTTACAAACCTGGTTTGGGAAGCGGCTCTGTGAGTGGTCAATTTTGCAAACTAATCGACACCATTCAGTATGCATTTAGGTTGGGTCGTAATGACAAACAAAAGATAAGGAGCTATTTTGATCTGATTTTTATTAGATTGCCTGGGGTAAAGAATGGTCAGACCTCACATAATTCTCTACTTCCCAAGTTCCTCTACAGCCAAGTATATACAACTGTTCCTTGCTCTTGTTGTTTTAAGAGAAAACATATCTTAAAATCCCATTTTCTCCTTGCCTACCCTAGGCTTATAAGCTATCTGTTGGATCATTTCCATCTACTATCTATGAATACCATCGTCATTGATCATACCTTTATGTAACATGAATTCTCTTGATTAGAATTTGAAGCCAATATGCTATCTATTTTCTGTCAATTATAGGAAACAATGGACCCAACAAGGCATCCACATTCTACCAGCATCCCTATACAACAACAACAACAACATTCACAGCACATGATTGCATCTCCACCGAAACAATTCCAGAGTAACATTGGGGCAGTTCATGACCTGGCCTATAACCACCACAGCAAAGAAGACCTAGTTCAGAGTTCATCACACAAAGAGCTCGACAATGAGGCAGGATTTGTGGATGGAGGCGAGTTAACTGTTGACAGTTTGTCCAATGGAGGTATGGTTAATAAGAGGGAGTTTTCACATGAAGATATTACAGGTCAGACAATAGAGGAGGTTGATGATGAAGACAAGCTGGCTGAGGTTTATGCACTAGAAGAGGGAGCCTATAAACCTTTCATATTCACGAGGCCCCCTGTATTACAACCATCGCACAGTAGGCATGAATCACAAGTCTCCGGTAAGTAACAGACACAGTTTTAACATTGCTAGAACCATTGTTAAATTACAAGCGTTATTATCCCAGTTTCTATATGTCATTGGCCCTTGACTGTGGCTCAGTGTTAAGCATGTTTTTATTACTGCTACTCCTGTCATTCATCGCAAAGGTTCTAGTCTTGAGACAACCTAAGGTATATGTGGCAGCCACAGTCACTGAATCAGGCAGAATAGGAAGTGTACAATGAGTGTTCAAGTTAGTCCTATTAAATAGGCCGTCGACGTTCGATATTTATCATTTGGACATTGACAGTACCTCGACGTCCTATACTTC
>JAQQZZ010040814.1:0-10404 GCA_030265115.1 Mopalia vespertina | reverse complement strand
TGAGAAACAATTTCCACTTGATGAGGGTGTTATTTAGTGCAGTATCATATATGATACGTTGGTGCCTAGAGGGTTAATAGCTGGTGGTTTGCGGGAGCTTCCTGTGACCCAGGGGCTTTGTAAGCTGAAGAGGAAGAGGAAACCGATATGTTTGTGATGGCTTTGTATTCTCCTCTAGTTATCCTGTGATGTTTTTGTTTTTTACCTGTGGTGTCGGGGGTGGTTTCTTCCACTCATTTGGCTGGCATGCCGTCATGTGAGTGAAATAACCTTAGGTACGGTGTTAAACCCCAATTAAACAAAACAATAATTTTAATAGAAGAGGAGAACTCTTTGTATATATGCATACAATATATTAATTCCGTGTTATCATATTTCCAGCAAATATTCCGCCCACCTTTGGAGATGTATCATGTTCTCATTCATCTCCGTCCGAAACACCTACCCAGAATGCATCAGGCTGTGGATGTTGAGTCATTACCATCACATCGTGAACGGGATTGTGATAACCCAGCTTTCCCAGTTACTGATTATGATCCTCTTCGATTCTATGTGGATGATTTAAAGGTAAGGTAACTTTTTTATGATTGGTACAAATACACAATTTTCAAATTGGTTAGACCTTTCCTTGTAAATAAGCAGATGGTTGGAGGGAGCTTCCTGGTACCCTGAGACAAACATAGCTAAGGTGACACAACTAACCGCTGTGTCGTGATGTCAGTTTGCATCAGATGCATCAGATATCTGTATTATCCACTCAGAGAAATAAGCTTTCAATTGAAAGGTTCAGTTAAATTTTCAACTCTTCTTCTTTTCAGACTGCTTATGGAGAAATGGCTTTGTTTTTCCATGACCCTTATGGTGGGAATTTAATTTGTGTTCTTTGGAAGCCAGATACTTTTAAATCACATCCTTTTAAGGTAAATAAAGATGTCATAGGCAATCATTACATTGATCCCCCCCCCCCCCTGTTTACCCCACCAGTAATAATAATACCTGCTTAAATGCAGCTTGGGATTTGGTTTATTCTTCAAGGGACATTAAGTCTGTAGTCCTAGCTAAATGAATTATCATTGTTTACTTTATGTTATATTGATTCATTGATTGATTGAGGTTTAACGTGGTATTCAAGGCTTGTGTTATAAGAAATAAAGAGCTCAGTTTGTTGAACTCATTTCAATTGTGTTCTGTTATTTCTACAGTCTAATAGGCCCAAATCATAGTTTGCTACTTTTTGCTAAGCTGGCAAGGTATATTTTGTATGTTTATTTCTCTATTAAATGCTCCACTGTTGATATGATTAGTGAGCCCTTTCCTGTCTCGAGGCGAAAGCAATGTTATTACATTCCAAACAAATATGCTAGTGAATCAATGTTAACAAATTTATCTGATTTCCACTTTTTTGCCAGATATCCCAGGTAAACGGAAGAATGATTGAGAAGAACTCTCAGTCAGAGGTGTCAACAGAACCTAATGTGCAGGCCATCTTAGAAGATTTCCGATTATTAGGTGGCGGGTTGGTGGATAAGATTGAAGCGAGAGCCGAGACGTGGATAATTTGAAATGTCCAAAGTATTAGCCAAGAACAATGGGTCTCTAGTACACTAATTTATCCATAAAATATGAGGACTAAATGGTACCTTTGATTATTCATAACAAAACAGATGTCACAGAGTCTCAGTAGGCAGCCCAATGATCTACTGAACTGGATGTATACCACAGTTTCAAATCCTTCAACACCTCTTTGAGAATCAATGTATTTTCTGATTGGCTCATGGGTACAGGGGAAGCAGTTGCTCTCGGCAACCTGGTGTTCATGAAGTGACACATATATCACCCAAAGGAAAATTGTCCTATCATGGGAGGCCCATGGCTGTGGTTCAGTGGTAAATGTATCAGACTGTTTTGTCCTCCTCTGATGTACTGCTCACAGAATAGAGTCACCCTCTGGTATACAGAGAGTCCAATGAGAGGTGCTTTTTATGAGGTTTTCTCTTGCTTTTCCACCACATTTAAGTAATGCAGAGTGAGATATGGACAATCCGCTGTTATATAAGTGATAAGTATGACATACGCTCAATCAAACAAATATATATATGTGAATTGACAGTATGTCGAGTATAAACCTGTAAAATAGGAGACCATGTAGAATAAAACACCATCCAATTTGGCCAGATTCTATACTAGTTTGGTTGTGTTACTTTTAAAGGGATGTAGATACCGGTTTAACAAAAGATGAAAACATACCAGTGTTCTCCTGGTATACAGAATTAAAATAACCTGATGCTTACATCCAGTGAAATAATTTTTGTTTGTTTGATTGGGGTTTAATGTCGTACTCAAGGGTATTTGACTTATATGACGACGTGCCAGCCCAATGGGTGAAGGAAACCACCCTCGACACCACTGGCAATACAGACACCACAAACAGATCGGCTTCCTGTTCCCCATGAAGCTCCCTCCTACCACCCGCAAATATTTTTTGCTTCTTAACTACATCATTACTTGCTATGGTTTGATGGAGTTTTCCTCCAATGTAGACCTTATATGGAGGGATATTCTGGTTGCTCTGAGAGATAAGGGTTAACACTACACATATCTGTTTGTGACATTTTTGAAGGTTGCCATATGAGCGAGATAACCTTAAGTTCGACACAAAATATAACTACTTATACCAAAATGTATACTAGTACTTTCTTTTATTCATAATCTGTTTATATGGGTTAGTATAATACTATTTCCACACATACCTTACAGAAGTCTGATGCAAGAAAAACAAACTCACCTACAACAATGTAAAGTTTTCTTGAAAATAGAAAACTACACTCAGTACCTTAAGTAAATTAATCAAGTACATTTGTACTCGAGTCACAGTCACAACAAATAGAAATGTAATATTTACAGTGAAGAGTTTCTGCATAACAAGTGACAGTGCAGAAATGAGTTTTAACAGTGCTGTGTACATTGAATTAATAGTATCTGATAATCAGAGGTAGACATCACATGGAGGGAAGTCCATCAATCCTTGAATAGTTTCTAATAGCAGATTAGAGAGGCTGTCAGCATGGTGTGACATTTAATAGCTCTTCCTAAACTGATCCCAACAAGATAGCTTACTTTATCTATTCGAGGGATTCGTCAATGATCACACCTAATAATCCTGGCACAAAGGGTTGTGATCAGCTTATAATGTGTCCATACAGAGATATGTTAAAGCAGAAAAGTTGGTCAGTATAGATAGATTTCACTGCTATAACAGACAAATCAAACATGTCACATAACTATTTGAATATGTATTAAAATGCATTTGGCATCACCAGGATATATGTATTCTATTAACTTAGATAACAAATAACATAAATTTATAACTCAAAATACTGCTATGCCTAACAATACTAGGTTAAATAAGACGACACTTGTTTATGGATAACAACATCTTTGATACAAGAACTGTTAAGCACATTGATAACAGTGCTAGTAATAACCTGTACCAAAACGTCGCTTAATAATAAATGAAACCTGTTCTCAATAAACAAGTCTTGTCTTATCAGTTCAACAAGCTTCTAAACTCTTCCAAAATACCAGG
Source organism: Mopalia vespertina (assembly GCA_030265115.1). Taxonomy (NCBI): domain Eukaryota; kingdom Metazoa; phylum Mollusca; class Polyplacophora; order Chitonida; family Mopaliidae; genus Mopalia; species Mopalia vespertina. The sequence goes on along the minus strand of JAQQZZ010040814.1, from coordinate 6,818 downwards.
TTTGGTTACAGCTAAAATCCAAGCTATAAAAAACAATTAGTTATTCCATATATTTTACACATGAAAGTCTAAGTAAAACAATAATGCTCAATACATAATGATGTAACATTGTTTTGTTATTGCAACTGTCATTTCCCCCCAAATTCAATACAAACTCAATTTTAGCCAATAAAAATTTGATATTTCCCTTACAAACTGTGACTATTCAATATTTCATTTTATTTTACTTATAGCTTTTATTTCAAATTCAAAGGGCTGTCAAATCATAATTTTATTCAATTTTGGTAAATCAAAAATTAAATTCTTAGTAAACAACATGACTTCTAATAATCCATGTGTGATTCCATAGCAGATTGACAACATAGAACATTAGATGCTTAATTAACCCCTTTTCTCCAGAATTTATGTTGTTCATGTTGGCAGATTTATCACATGTAATGAGATCGCAAAATTAAGACATACAGAGGTAAAAACAGACCTCAAACAGAAATATGAATTCTTCTATTTACATATGGCTGAATAAATATCTACAATGTTAATTGGGAAAAAATTACAAATCCGTGTTTGCTTTATCTCGTCTTACATTAGAGTTCTCTATCGTTTCCAAATGGTGGCTTTCGGTTTCATTTTCCAACAAGGATGTTTTTGACAAAATACCCCTGCCAATTGACATAACAACTTCTACATCAACTGTGTTTTCGTCTTCATCTACATGCAAAATCTCGGACTTAGTGTTTTCCACAGGGGCTGTCAGATGAGCACTTGGGGTCTGAACAACTGGTTCCTTCCATGGAGGGAGTGGCCATCTTGAAACGCCATACGGGTCATCTGTAGAAGGTGCCACATTGGACTCTTGTAACAAACTGCGAGACTTTCCTGAAAAGACAAAGGATCAAAATTTTAGTCAAGCTTTTGTTGACTTGACTGGCAGTGACTTGACTGGCATTTCACTATCCTACACAAGGGTATTCACTTATAGGACGATTTTACACTGTCTTTGCCAAGGATGGACTATTTTCAGCACTATAATCGTTGCTAAAGTTCTTTCTTTTCTGATTTTATAGGACCAATTGAAACCTCAACCTCATTTTTATTCAAATCATGATTTCACTTATATGAACACTTCACACTGTTCCTTGCCGAATTACGGTGGAAAACCAGGAGGAAACCTTGTAAAAACTACCCCATGTGATTGCCAGAGCCACATCATGTGACTCCCACATCACATGTTAGATGTTTAATAGTGTTGAAAAAACAGCCTGCCCAGTGTATGGACACTGAAAAGCTAAGAAACACTATATGACTTGTGCACAAACATCATTCACACTTATAAAATATGACCACATGAAATTTGAACTGACCAGGAAGTGGCACATGTCCCAGCCTGGATGCCTGTCCCCTACTGCTGTCACTAAAGGGGTTGTATGTATTAGGTAACATGATGAACATAAATGACAGCGCCAACACCATCAGACATGTGGTAGTTTGAGCTGGTTTTGTGGTTCGTGCCAACACCATGGTCTGTAACTTCTTCAGCTGGACTACCAATGTACTGAAAAAGTAAAATGTTACATAAGTGTTGGTTTATAGAAAAACCCCTAACCACAAAGTCCACAACATTATCTAGCTGAATGGAAATAGTTCAGGTCTTCATTTTGTCACCATCGTGATTCTAATGTAAAGTGGATTCACATTAAAAAAATGTTTATCATTGATTGGTTTGTTTGTTTGATTTTTTTTCTCACTTGTATGATGCGTGTAATCTAACTGAATGGACACAAGTAAACTATCAAAATGCATAATGGTTTGCTTTGTTGGGAAGTTATGTTTCTCCAGTTCAAATTAAAAATGGTGTTGCTGTGCTGCCCTTACCCAAAGGGCAAAATGTTTATATAACAATTTTATTTATGTAGTTTAATCATTAATGCTAAGTTCATGTCATGCATTTAAGTATAAGTGACAACCTTGGCAAGAAAAATTATTTTAACTACAAAAAGAAAATATCTAGGATTAATTTGTCATAATGACAGCAGAGGGCGGTTCATAAATCAAGTTCAGTGGAGTGGGAGCTAAATGCAGGTCCCTATATTCATTTTTTGGTGAAATTGTTATTAAATTATCAGACTTTGGTTAGACTGTCAGTCAGAAAATGTATATATCCTAGTAAGGTTAGGTTTTATGTTTAATAGTTTTGTACAGCTAGGTTTATGGTATGGTTTCTGTTAAGTTAGATCGTAAAAACAACAACCATACTGTAATGTATATCATACCAAACTAACCTGTCTTACATAAGATTGTACTTTTTCAATTGTATCTACTATTTCTCATGAAAAATGTAATCGTTCTTAAATCTTCAAAAGTATAGAAGTTTTAATAGAGAGTAAAGTGTACATACCCATTCTGTTTCTCCAGTGATTCTACTCTCTTTTTGAGCTGACTGTTTTCCTGAGTACTCAACTTTACTCTTTTCTCCAAACCATCCACATATTCCATTTTCCTCTTACGACTCTCTTTGGCAGAAACCTAGAAGAAGAAATATTAATAATAACATGTACAAGTTGCAACAAAGTTAAACTTTAAAAATTTTATTATAACATGAAAGAACACATTTTATGCAGAGTGGGAACTATTAGTCCATTCTGCCGGTATGTCTGCAGCGCCAAGTCTTCAGCATATAGAAATCATCTATAGCATGGTCACATAAGACAGTGAAATACCCTTCAGCTAAGCTTATAACACTAATCAGTCAATGTACATGTAACACCATGATAAGCCTACCTTATTTCTAATTTTTCGTCTGATACTCTTTAGTGATCTCTCTTCCTCTTTGGTGAGTGGCAAGTGTGTGGGTATAGCCACGCCTTCACGGGACAATAAATCTTTCTCCTCTTCTGTCAGCTGTAACTCTTGTAAAACACCCTACAATATCAAATAGAAATCTGTTATTCTTCTAGCAAACACTTCAACACCAAATTAAAATGGATTTGAATTTACAGTTAAATTTATATACCTGCGATTTGCGAAACAAATGTCTGCAACAAATTGTAAAAGGTATTTCTTTACTAACCCAGGACATTATTGTTGAAAACATGGCTCATTTAGCGATTAATGAGGGGAAGAAAAACATCAAACCAACTAAATCTTTAGGCATTAAGAGGATCAATTTATACACCGAGACACTTCTTTCTGGCACCTTACACTTTACTATAAATATTTTGGGGTGTCTTAAAAAAATACTTCTTTAAAACCTCTACAAATAGATACTAACATAAAAATTCAGTATAAATGCTTTTGGTTTCTGATCAAAACTTACTTCACCAGAACGTTCAACTGGATTTTTTTTTATGATGTGGACAAATGCTCAATTTATAGCACACAAACTACAAGTCTGACTAACTTGCAATCCTACGAAATCATTTATGGTTATTAACGATCTCTTGACTGAAATCCTACTGCATACATTTTATTAATAAACTTTAGCATATTTCTGCTGCTGCAATGCTCTTAGGCTATGCACAGTTAGTTTACTTACTGATTAGATTTGTTTGATTGGGGTTTAATGCAGTACTTAAGGTTATTTCACTCACATGACGGCGTGCCAGCCTCCACACCACTGGCAACGAACAACAACACAGGGCAAAATACAGTACAGCCACAGGACATAATACAACGACATCACAAACATAACCGCTTTACAGCAACCTTTAGCTCTGAGAGCAACAGGAAGCTCCCTCCCAACCCTCCGCCTTACAGATCAGAAATGTAACCATTTAGCTACCCAAGTTTTTATCAACAACCACTTACATCTGATTGCTTTGGAGTTGGTGTTGTACAAATAACATCATTGATAGTAAATGGCAATGTTGTGATTTGTCCGTTGCCTTTGTAGAGCACTTTAATGGTGGTTGTCTTTGTGCTTGGTGCCGTGCTTGTTACAACAGTTGTTTCCGGTGGGATGGTTGCTGTGGGACTTGGAGATTGAGTAAATTGAAACCCAGGATCAAATAACTCTGAGAAGTCTGAAACTTTAAAAAAACACAACATTAATTATTTTCATTTAAGATGCTTTCCGCACTTTAAAGATTTGACAAAATATTCAGTTCACAAGTAATATAAATTACTCCAAAAGATTTCTGAAAATAAGTTGGGTCGTAAATGTAGTTCCTTCGGCACAATGTAACACCAAAAATGCTTAATATGCTAACAAAGTTTTAATGATTGTTCAAAATTGTTCCAGAAACAATGATCAAGAATACTTACATAAATCAACAGACACACTTGGGTCCAATGGATCGAGTAGATCAGTTTGTGAAAGAAAGCTTTCATTTTCTGTTGTGTCAAACTTTGTTTCACTAAATTTAAAAGGTTCCAGGCTTTGGGGACTTCCTTGCATGAAGTTGACTGGTGACAGATGATTACTGTCAGGGCTTCCGTTCAATCCATACAGGTCCTCGCTTAACCCTGAAGGTGAATCAGTCTGGCAGTCTAAGGACACCCCACTGTCACTGTGTGAGGGAGACCATGTGTGAATACTCTCTGTATCAGTGGCAACAGATGACAGCTGAGTAGACAACATAACTGAGGTCTGATCATTCTGTTCAACAAGGTCAATGGGATCCATGGTAAAGAGATTGAAATCCATCTGAAACAATACCCAATATTCAAATAAGTAAACTTCATGATATCAGCCAGATAAATTTAAATAAATGTTTGGAGAAGTGAAGTTTAATTTGTAACATGGCTTTTAAATCTGAGCCACAAATAAATCCTTTCAAAAACAACCACATACACTGCCTAGAACATTAAGCCGAAACACAAGTGGATGAGATGGACAAATTGACAACGTACTACGTCTAGTCTAGTAGAAAACTTTCTAATCCCAACATTTTGCATGAAATATAAAGTCAGAATCAGGGCCTGGTTGATCGAAGCACTATTAAATATAATCCACTATTAGATGACGTCTCGCAGTGTTGTAAGTCTATCTCTAACAGTCTAACTCAGTGTTAGCAATTTAATCTGGTGTTAGCGGCTAATCCTCTTTCATGCAACTGGCCCCAGGTGTATCCACAAATCAATATGAATGACCTCCTTATCTACAAACTGCGTACACAGTTCTATACATTCATTGGAGTAGACTATCATAGTATGTGTAGCTACCAAGTTTTCCAATAAACAACTGACACATAATCATTGTCAACATCCTATATACTATAAATAAAATAGACATAATTTATTATTTATTGATTAATACTACACACCGACATGGTAGATTTCTAGTGATGTGACTTCATGTATGCATGCATTTAAAAGCTTCCACTTTTTATTTTTGGCTTCATTTAAAAACTTGAAGGTGAAGGCTGTTAAAGTGTTATCAATCCTATCATTTGCAACTGTTGAATATTTACTTTTCATTTGATTCTTAATTATACAATCAATTAATTATTGAAATTCCCAGCATAACCTGTTATGCATAACTTTTAAAAGGAACCACCACAACCGTCTAAAATTGTGAAATATCTGAAGTTGAAATTGAAATATATATTACCATGTTTATAGTCTGTGTTTCTGGTGTCTCGTCACGAAGTATACCCTCACTTTGGTCAAATAAGAAGTCCAACACTTGTGAAGTTGGCGTATCTACAGCCATGTTGTCTGTTTTTGACGGGGAGTTGATGACAACTATATAACCAACGTATTTAAAAACACCACAAAATTTCCCCGACGTCGTATAAAACGACGTGGCCCGGAAAAAATGGTTATACCGACCGCAGAGCACTTGCCGACAGGATTCGGAGTTCCTTTGTTGTATGAGTCACATGTATTTCAGGGTCTAAGGCATTGACCAGCGACCCAGACTTGCACAACAGTGCGAAAACTTCTGTGTTTACGTTTTAGTCGACGTGGTTGTCAATCAGGATAAATTGGACAAAAGCTCTCCCAAAATCGTGAAAACATAACAATTGCTCAACTAACACCCGCAAGTAATTGTCTCTTTGCAAAGAACTGTGTTTATTCCACTTAATTTCGTGAAATACAAAATAAATTCCTTTTGATATCCCTTCAATATTCCTTCTCAACATTCGATTTCATTCAACCCTACTCGCTCAATCCGCCATCACCGCCTTTTTCTATTTTTAGATTCTTTCATCATCTGCCACTCGTTTTGAGCTGACGTGGAACCTACACTCGTACATTTACTCAAGCCTTCTTTGTCATGCATTTGAAAATGTACCTGTGCGAACAGGCGGAAAAACAGTATTTAATTTCAGCAGTTTGGTATGCCCATGGTAATTGGTAAAATTGAGTTGTGATCAATTGTTTATAGATAAGCGTAGAGTGTCAATAGGTAGGGGTCCAATCGTTTTAGATGAAATCAACTGTTATTAAATTAGCCCTACAGATGTTTGGAAGGGGATTCCCCATTCGATTAAAACCGTCGCCGTCTTACCTCTATGTCTTGGGTACAGCCCAGTCTGCGTCGAAAAGCTATAGATGGTACTTGATGGTTACAAAACGCAATAACATGTGCATGTAGTAACGGTAACCACCCAACTCGTACAATGACCAAGTCGTTTGTGATAAAATTAAAAGACAACCAGCCGGTTGCTCAAACCGCTATTAAATTTAATTCTGAATTAAATAACGGACGTCAGAAATAGTCCGACTGTCTTCAGTGCGTCAAGAGTCGTCTTCCCTGTTCTTGGGTTTTCACAAACCTTAATCAGTCCTTTAAGAGTACCCCATTAAAATCTTGACAAGGCATGACCGATGAAATTTTGAGCTAGAAGCCCTGGAGTATGATAGGGGGTATCAAG
>JAQQZZ010040813.1:5862-23871 GCA_030265115.1 Mopalia vespertina | reverse complement strand
GTTCTCCATAACCCCCAGCCTGTCATGTATCTTCCGCCCAGAATAAAACCATACTAGCGTTGAGTTTAACGTTATCACAATAAGGTTTTATAACATCGTTACAAGTGGGCATTGTCTCTCTCGATGTCTGCGCCAAAGAAATCTTGTGACAAGGGAACCCATTTATTATTTAGGATGTGTATATATTCGTGTAACAGTTTGGTATAACTTATACATGTATCACTTGTGTATGGAAACTGAGATACAAATAAAACTAATCCTTCCGGCCAAGTCAGTTAGAATCTGTGTTTAATATCCAGATAGTAAGAGGAGGTGCTTTTATGGTGGATAAAATTAATCTTACAAGGACAATTGTCTCAGTGTGCTCTTAAAAATAGACTACAATTACAAAAGATCTGCCCAGTACTGTATTAACGACATGCACCTGTGACTACATAATGACATGTTAACCTTTACTTTAAAATAAATTGAACGACGATGTAGTATAGTCTGTATGTTTCGAAAGATCCAGTATACATATAACTCATGTTCTATCCCCAGCATCAAACTAATTGGTATGCGTGTGGTCGTATCTATGATGCCTTTGGGCTGAATAAAGCTAAACATTTATCGTAGTAATACATTAGAATCAACTATACTTCCATAGTAACATATGCACAAATAAGCCTTTAAAGTTTAAGATGTTCATTTCGAAATAATTTGTTATGTCGTTAATTGTGGACATAACCGTCATGGAATCGACCTGTTTTCGACTTCAGGTCTCACAAAACACAGTACCTCCCTTTTCCCAGAACGGAAAGAAAAAAAATCACTTCCTGTAAATTCTGCACTTAACTGTTCTATTCTGTTCCGGCGTCTAGGAAGAGTTTCGCTGGCTATGATAGTCTATAGATACCAAACACGGGAAAGCATGTAAATGTTTTATAGCTTGAACTTATTAACAACTGAAAATAATAAGGAATCAAGAAAAATTTTGTTTTGCTGATGGTGGTTAAATCCTTTCACCCAGAAATTGCGATGTAGGAGTTTCGGAAGCCTCCACGACTCTTAGACCCTCGTCCAAATGCTCGGTTGGGACACGTTGTGTGTGCACTGCTATATATTGTATTTATTTACAGTTACGAAAAGAGAGATTACTCCCTAAATTGCAATCCAAAGACTGTGTATTTTGATGTGATTTCTAAGGCAGATTAATTAAATTACGCTCTAAATGATGTAGTATTTAACTCACCACAATAGTTCCATTAGACTAAGAATATGCCTTGAATTCAGCATTTTACCGTTATTTTGTTTATTGGCAGTGAAGTAAAATTAACACAGGAAAAGGGAGATAATTTAGAAAATTCCTATCCGTAGACGCTGTATTTCGATCTTGTTTCTATCAAAGACAGCTAACATATATAATCAGTCCAAAAGGCGTAGGTCTATGTTACTTGATATTGTCAGGAAATTACAACAACAACAAAAAACACTTTAACGGTCGACACGTGTAACTCTTCTTATAGCCGTGTGAATCCGTTAAACTTTACTAATTCAAAAACACTTGTTAATGCAAACTCATTCTACATGTTGTTGTTAAATTCTGCAACTAAAGTGTTCACACGTAATAGAAATAATTCATTTATTAGTGGAATATTTTTCTTTCCAGGCGCACAAACAGACGTACATGGCGACGATACTACTACGTAATGAACCAAATCTATATAACCACAGTCGTCAAAACACACGATTCAAGACAAGAGTCGTTTTAACAGGTTGACATCAAAGTTAAATTGGTGGCTTCATACTGATCTCATGGTTTGATTGTTTGTTTGATTTACGTTGTACTCAAATGTATTTCACTTATATGACGACTGATTTTCCATTTCACTCTGGTGAGTTAAGAACTCTTCACAAATACGGTGGAAAACAGGGAGGAAACATCGAAAAAAAACCGCCATTGCCGGAATTACATCGTGTGACTAATATACGTTACGGTCGACAGGCGGACTCGATCCCATGAACGTTACATCGAAGTAGGATAAGTAAGCGCACATGTTAACCACTAAGCCATACAGAGGGTTCAGTGCAGCCTGAAGTCAACGTGATCGCGCTATCAGTTTGCAAGTACTGGCCTCTGTCAATTCAACAAAGTGTAAAATTAGTTGAAATACTCGGACAAATAACATCAACAGTTTACATCTAAAAAACAAGAGGAATTCCGAATGAATGAACACAGTAATTATGGTCTGATGTTAAAAGCACAAGAGAAACCGTTGTGTTTATGTAACCTGTAATGTGCTGTGCATCATTTAAGTATGCTGTCATATGACTTAACTTTCTGTAGTCAGCCGATCAAACCCATCTAGCCCTATGTCTTTATTTATTTCCTCACTCAAAGTTGCCCACTTTCAACAGCGTATAGCATATCAGATGATACAGTTTGCATAATTGCAGCCTGCATCAGTAGCATTTGGTAATACAAATTAAAAAATAATTTTCATTATGCAAAACTTCATGGCAGATGATTATTTAAAGACAACAGAAAGAATTCTTATCAGCCCAAATTACAAAATGCTACTAACAAGGAGATAGCATATATTGTCGGATTCTTTAAACAAATGTATTGTCACAATAGACAATCGCTTTTATGATTCCGGGAAAAGATAACAAAACATATTTTAAGAAAGCACTCAGTTCGATAAAGTTTCACTTTACTTTTAACCTGTTGATGGTAATGGGTAACATTGTGTGCCACGTTGTAATAAACATTTGTAAATGGGTGGCAGTTTGCTCATTACGACGTAGAAACATATCTCTCATCATTGCTGTCTCCGAACACAGCTTTCGAGATAATGAGACAAGAGCTTGAACTTTTTCCAGAATAGGAAATCGTAACCAATTTGGGAAATTCAATCAACAAAAATGCCGTTTTTCATTTGTCAATTAAAACGTGTATATTAAACGACATTTGTCCTCCAGTAATTTTTTGGCAATTGAGGTTATACTTATATGAGATGAGCGTTTGTGGCGGAAGGGGGACAACTCTTGTGAGAAACTTAGACGCTTGGCTATTGATTTGATGTTGTCTACCTCAAATAGCATACACAATACGTCTGTTAGCCTGCATACTATGTTAGTTTGTCAATCGGATTGATGCTTTGTGCCAGTATTACATGATAAAACGGCATGTAAATCCAGCGAAGGAATAAAAACGAACTTTGTAATTTGTTGGCAAAAAATTATAGCAGGCACTCAAAACAGTAGACAAATCCGAAAAGATAACAAAGATAAAAGCCTATATAAAGCCACTGACCAGCTTTCACTTATGCCAACATTAAACGCCTTATAACCGCTAAGCATATCCAGTGTTTACATTGTTTCACAATGCTCTGTTAGTTTATGAGAAATGTCATTGCTTGTCCTGGAAACAATTGTTCCAAACGAAGAGACAAATAACACGTTAAGGCTATCTCAATCATAATATTATCTAAGCTACAATGGATATAAACGGTTACAATTATTGTATTGTATTGTTAACGGGTTGACCTTCATTAAACCAAGCGGTATACTAATCCATTACCTTGTATGGAATTGCTTGATATTTAGTATACATAACGTGCGTTATCCAGAAACTAATATTCTCCAATATCCTATCCGCATTACGGATCAAAATTGATCATTTTTATATTTTATATATTTTATTTTTGTTGTTTTTTTGTTTACTTCATGAAATTAAATTATTGGGTTTATTGGACTCAGCGGGGTGTATCGGCTAAGTAATTATCTCTGTTGACAAAAAGACATTTTGACCAATCTAAATACATCTAAAAATGTTCGGTAGACTAAAGCAATGCTTACATCTCTTATGTTAGTAGTTTGGTGGCGAAAGCCTTGGCACACTAAACCGATCATAGATTTACAATCTAGTCGCTAAGTTTAATACTATACCTGTTATCGATGTGAAAGCCATTTTAATTTACACCCTCTTCCGATGTTATTCGCTCTTTCACCATTAACAGACTTTCCTGTTGATCATTTTACCAAGACTGTAACATGCTGATATTAATATAATATAAGCCCTGGCGATCGTTGTTCATTTTGGAATAGCCTAAATATAATACCTGATCGGACTGCATAAAATACCAAACTAATATTTTTAAAAAATCAACTAAACAAAAGCTTCTTTTCTTTTTGATGATCCACGTAATTTCACAGAACTTATATACGCAATATACGCAACACGCACCAATTAGCCGATATATCACACAATACATGTATAATATAATCAGTGTAATCAGCCACAAGCGGATCAAAGTCAGACTGGCAATTGAGAAATAAGCGCGAATATCAACTATGTAGGCAATGCTTGTAAGAAGAAGAAAGCGGAGAGAAAAACATGAGGGGAATTTGTGTTCAATTCTAATCCAATTTAGTTTGTATCTGCAATTTGATTGGCTGTTGGGTTTATTTTGGGACCGTAAAACCTACGTAAGACCGTAAATTTTGCTACGTCACACTCACTTATTTTGTATTAATACGCGCTGTATAAAATAATGGCACCAGATTTAGGTTTTGGACTCATCACGCCGTGTATCTGAAGTGCATGTTGCTTCTTAGCAAAAATAGTTCTTCTCAAAGGTGCGATGTTTTTAATTATCAGGGTTGAAAACCCTCTGTTGCCGCGGACACATATCAACATTATCAGTAAAGCTTTTCCCTAAAAGCACTGTAGGTATTGGTGAGACTGGTTTGTGACGCCATCCTATGATCAGATGTCAAATCTATTAGCCCCATCGTCAAAAGTTAGTTAATGCTTTGACACGTTAGTGAAATTTATACACTGTGTACAGGGTCGACAGTAAGCTTACAAAAACAACACTAAGGTGTTGCTAAGACATAAACTAAACATGTTAAATATCCAACACAGGACAGTTTAATGAAGCCATGTTGGACAGTGTTTAAATTGCAATCTATGGATTTGCCGTAAACTAATCCTTCATTTATGTTGATTGATTGATTGGCGTTTTACGCCACATTCGGCGGTATTTCAGCTACGCTGTGGCGTGAACATATAGCCAAGTTCTTTTATCCAAGTTTCTTTATTTAAAGATAAATTTCAATCAGATTGCACCAACAAATCAACCGAAAGGGACATACATCAGTGGGGTTTTTTTTGTGCTTGTGTTTTGTGTTTTTTTTTTAAATTTTTTTTATTTGTATTATAAAATATGTCCAAATATAATATTTCATATAGAATCTAAAAATTGTAAATATCGAGTTTAAAACCTATGCCAGATAAAGTTATTTAAAATAATTCATAAAGATCAATGTTATTTATGTTGAACTGACTCACGCCCATAATATTAGACAACAATGTAAGATAATTCAGAGGCTTTTTTTGGATCACTGCAATATGAGTTATCAGATAAATGCATAAATCTATTAAGTACATTGCAAAAAAAGCAGAAAATATATCGTTGCATGATTTTTCTTGTTTGCAAATTTCTAAATCTACTCGTTCCAAACTCCACCTCGTATACTCCACCGGGTATATATCATAGTGTACGTTCACCACACATACATATTTAGTTTGTGTGTCATCTATCGTTACTATTGTGATTAAAGTGTGTCCGCTAGGTGGGATCGTTTCTTTAGTAAAACACAACAGATGTTAATAATCGGCTTTATAAAAGACGGCTGGTCGTCTTCCCAATGCCGTTGTCTAAATTGAATGAAAACACTTGTGCTTTAACCATTCAATTGAATATCTGCCGTGGTAAATCACAAACATTTTTAACCCGTGTTTGGAATAAATCCATGCTAGAGTTTTTTTGGTAGCAGTTTGACTGAATCAGATGTTCGATCTGTTTTCTTTTCAATATGTTCGACAAATACTCAATACAGCCTGTTAACTTCTTCCTAATTACGTTCAAAAGATTTCTTAGCTTGTATTGTGTTGATTTAAATCATTACCATTTGTACTGATTGGAAATAAATAAGTCCTGTATACAACGAGTATGAATATATATGGATACAATTTGGAAATTTGGAAGAATATAGAAATGCATTATCTTAGATTTGCTTAACAAGATTGCCTGGCGCACTAAGCTACTCACAATCCCTGTAGATTTAAGAAAGGCTACAGCGATCCGTACATAAGAGAAAATGGATATTCGCTGTTCAATGGAACACTCACAGTCCAACAAATTGCCTCAGTTGATTCATTTTGTCCATTCCAATAAAAGCCATTTATTTTGAAGGAATGAACGTAATTTATCGAAAGAGAAGAACGATGTGAATAGGTACACGAGGCCATTTCGACATTGCGTCTACCCGGGGTAAAATAAAACATTTAATCGTGGCACTAGGCTTCCTCGTCTAATAAGTTGGGGGAAATATCCACGCTATTTCATTAATATCTCGGCACTACACTGATTAAACCATTTTCAGAAAGATTAATCTATATCAGAGAATCGTGAACGCCAACAATCAGTCAACAATATCCCCAAAAGCCATCGTCTCTCATACCAATTCGGTTATGTCAGAACATGAAAAGATGTGATTTCTATGACAAACATAAAATTTGGACTAGATGAGATGGAAGATACTTGAAACAGCCTTTTAACCATAATACAATGAGGACGAAATCTAACAAGTACTTCCCTTCAAAGAGTTTTTTGGAGTGTGGTATAATGTGAACTACTTCAAATTCTTTTCAAAACTTACGTTTGCTCATTGCTTATCTCTTTTGAGTCAACACGGTTCAAACGTTCACGCAAAACAAATGCACTATATATAGAATGTATCGAGTACATTGGCCCTGCTAATTGACAATCAATACTGTGGCAAACAGGGACCTTTGTTTGGTTTGGCAATCTGCATGAAAGTAGTCTGTGTTGTGATTTGTTTATGAAAGGATATGACCTGCTAATCAGTACTTTAATGCAACTATATGGCTTTTGTAGTATTCTCATATCAAGCCTCGAGCTCGTCGTACACATATTATCTTCCCAGACTGTGACTTTCTGAAAAAACATCGTCGTGGACCTTTATCAGTATATCAAAGCCGTCTGTAAATTAAGTCTAAATCAGCAGACAAACCTCCCACACATCATTGCCCGCACACGCACGTCCAGTCACAACGACACGAACGTACTAGCAATTCTTATCCCCGCCCAAGGATGAAAATGTCCGATTGAACATAAATTACTCATCAATCTAACAGCTTGTATGTGTTTTTTAACATTTGAAATTGTCAATAGATCACATGATATGACTGACTCAGATGTTAGATAGGCTGTGCCATGTGTTGGCCCGAAATGTTCGGATAAACAGAAGTACATAAAACATTCACACAACGCAAATAAACACCGAAACAAATCATTTTGCCCCTTTAAATTGTTGATGGATAAGCTGGTGATATAAGACATATTAATTTTAGTGCGTCTGTTATTTTTCTGGATTTGGCAATCCGGTGTGATTCCAATTATATATTAAGATGAAATGAAACAATCCGGTGTGATTCCAATTATATAATAAGATGAAATGAAACAATCCCGTGTGATTCCAAATATTTATTCGCCAAATGAGAACTAAAAAATTGGAAACGATTTTTGTATGAGCCTAGAAGAATGGAGTGTCAATGTAGAACAACTCATTTTTACTTATTTAGACACAATGCTGCATGGTTTTCGTGTCATTATAAAACCAAAATTAAAGTGAAAATTAACAGTATTTGTATCATTATAAAGTGAAAATTAACAGTATTTGTATCATTATAAAGTGAAACTTAACAGTATTTTCGGGTAACACTTCCTTAGTTTGAATAGATTCTAATTCAGAAAATTTGCAGGTGGAAATCCTTCCGGGAATCTCGAAGCTTTGACAGGTAATTCAAGACTCCGTGTATGATTATCTTTTGAAGCAACCACAAAGAAACTGCGCAACTGGAACTCAAACAGATAATGTTGTTTGAAGCATCTGTAAAACGGTTAATCGTTCTGGTTGATTAATAGGGCAAGATAAAGATGAAATAGGTCGTTAAGGCTTAGAGATTAAAATTAATAAAGTGAATACCCCACAACCATAATATAGACATGCAGCAGCATTCTGATCAGCGGATATTAATTGCCTTTAATTACATTTGAAAGTTCAAATATATTAACAATATGACACGTGGTCAAAGGTAAATTATTGTTCACATATCTTGTCTTCGTCATAGTTCGATGCAATATTGCAGTTTCCAACAGTTGAGCAAATAAATACGTCAAATAAAACCAAGCGTCCAATGAAGAATTTGGTAAAAACATAAATTATCACAGCCTTGTATTGTCATTCCCAACTTCTTCCTGCAGTAACTCGTGGCGAGAATTGTCCGTTGACATTGATGACAAATATATTTCTTTAGGTGTCGAAGGACTCTTATTGCTGCTCATTTCCGGCTGCAACCGACCATTATAAACAGAAGAATTAATTTCAGAGGAATCGTTTTTTCCTAAACTACCGTTTGGTTTCTCGGCATAAGAACCTTTTGGCGTTGTCTTTAAAAGATTTTCTTTAGCTGACTTGTCCTTTTCCATTGAGACCTGGTGTCTCTTGACGTTGTAAATGGGCCTCGATTTGCCGTTTTGATGAACTTTGTCGATGCTTGAAAATCGGACATTGCGAACACTGGAGCAGTTGTTCACTGTGTGTTCAGTATGGCTATTACCAAATGAAGCCCGACGTGAATTGTACTGTCCGAAGCAACAACACAGCGTTTCTCTGAAAGCTTGTCTGTAACGTTTTGACATTAAGTTGTAAAGAATGGGGTTTACCGTAGAGCTAACGTACAGCAGAATACCTACAAAAAAAAGATGAATTGATGTAGTGTCCTTCGTATTGATATACAGATCAGATTTTACACCATCAGTTTGTAGGTATTGGAATATGCTTGATAAACGTGTAGATCACAACTTTAATTTAATATTTAATTATCTGTTATACACAAGCAAATAACGAGATATTCATTCCTAAACATTTCCAAGTAAGAATGTACCATTAAACAACAAATGACGAACACATTCGAGAAGCCTTTATTACTACCAATATATAAATTGAGTCGAAAAGTCCAACAAAATTATATATTGTTTTCTTCGGGAATTGAAATAGCGATCCGTCTTATTCCCCATGAATATTGATATTGTGTGATTTTATCCCGGTTAGGCCGAAATATTTGGGATTAGGGGTAACTCCAAAGTTCCAAAGGTGCTACCCTGTCAGGGGAACATTATAAGTAACAAGTGATAAAGTAGTTTTGTCTTGTGTTATCACCATTTACTAGATGATACACTTGGGTGTCATTTTACAGCAAACAATAATTTGAGATTAATTAAATGAGGGTGTTAAATTTCCAGTTTGGATAAAATTCAATTTAGCCAGAACTAAAAACGTTTGATTGTATTTAGTATATTAGTCTCGGGAGTTAGATATATCACGGTTTAGATTCTGTATAGTCTATCATTTCTATACTCACCGGAAACATAAAATAGTTGACTTTGTACCTCCAGTAGTGTCTTTGTCCAGTCTTTCACATACAACGTCATAAATCTCTGAGCATGGAACGGAGCCCAGCACAGAAAGAATGCCACTACGACAGCAACTGTCAAAGAAATCAAGGGTACAGGATAATGATGTGGTTTTGCTCATCAATCACTCGAGACAAGCTGATCCGAAATTGGAGAGTTCACAACAAAGAGCAGAAGAAATAATGATTTATATTCAGACTGTCAGTAAAATGCAATAGGGGGAGATATAATTCTGGTTAGACACTATTGCGGTCGTATCTATACTCACTTTTCGTCCCGTTGGGGCGCCAATTCTTCATTGGAAGCAGACTTCCTTATATAATTCTCAGTGACAAATGGATATCCCTAGACATGCTTAACCCAATCACATGTACTTTGTACTTATGTATTTACCCAGACAAGCAATGTGTGTGGTATTGCACATAAACGCTGTTATGCGAACAATTTCAATGTTGGATTGTGTATGTTTTGGTTTTATTTTAGAGTATATGTGCCTTGCAAAAGACATAATAATCAACAGCAGCAAATAGGCAGTACACTACTGTCGTACCCAGAGTTATTTGCGGTCTCCTTTTTTGGTAAAATACGCGCTTTTTAACTATGTATTTTTGTTTATTTCCAAATGAAAAGGACTTAGGAAAAGGGGTTGTGCGTGTGTATATCGAAGTTGTAAATTGACCGTTCAAGTAGTTAAACACGTTTTCATCATATTGAAGCGTATGAGATTTTGTCATGTCTCATATGCAGATGCTTTCAATACATGTAGTTGATATTGCAACTAACTCCTAGTTGACCTTCTCAAGGTAATGCTACAATGTATTTATCTGTATTTGAGCACGCTCCACCTTCCCTCAAAAGTTCACCAGCTAGCCACAGCAGATAAATGATGTTAGACCGAAGTTCTCGGTAATATCATTCACGAGCAATGCTAATGCACTCGAGGCGCAAAACCAAAACACACGTTGTGGAGGACATACTGCGTTTTTCTACCGTAGTGGAATATTTTAGTGTCAATAAGCATCATCGTCTAGGCTGTTATCACTACCCAGAAAATTCTGTACGACACGAAAGGTGAATTAGTGCAAGCACGACCGCCACAAGTAGCGAAAACAGGAATCGTTTATTTACTGTAAGCAGCTGTGACGTAAATTCTTTCTCAGACTTTCCAGTATGATCAATAAATGGTAAAAGATAAGTTTACGTGAAGTTGTTTTGCATTATTGAATAGCTTTTGTCTGTCATTTATTATTTTGCCGAGAGTTGAATTCTGCCTTATTCACCTTTAAGCTGTTATGATCAGCTAAAGTTCATAACCACGGATGTCCATTGTAAATATTAGATGCGTAAAACACGTCAAAGAGAATATTCGATTCGCCTCGGAGCATATTAATGGTAAAATGTTACAGCTGTTTTATGATGTATATTCATCAACTGCCATTCCTACATTTACCTATATTATATTATCCAACGAAAGTGTGATCTTTTAACATTGCCTTATAACTCACGTCAGCAAGTAACACTGGTACATTTACGTACATTATAATATTGACCGATTTAGCATCGCTCTATGACTGACAAGCTGTAATTAAGCTTTCTTTAAGAATTACTTGCCACCAAATATCCAATGAATTAGGTGTAAATAGACCACCTTCTTCCACACTAGTCTGGGTGTTGTACATACTTTTCCTAACAGATCTGCATTAAAACACTAGATTGTATGGAAGGAGACCGCAACACACATACATTGAAATAGCCAGTGTAGTATTCATTACAGCTATCATAGTCATCGTAAGTCGGAGAATAAGTGAGTCTCGGTCTGAAAGTTATCCGAATTGGTTACAAAATGGGTTTGAACGTGAAGCTAATTGGTAACACACGTAGCAAATTAAGATTTATTCAAAGATAACAAATCTGTCAGCTTGTCGGCAGATCATGCATTTGGTAAAATACCTAAACGACAAGATTACATGGAAGTCGATGGTAACATTCTAAAAGAGGATAGCATGTGTGAAGAGATACCCTCCGTTAGAGTTTTTTCGTGTATAATTCCGACATAGCAAGACGTATATACTTATGTAGAGCGACTTTGAGTGGGAAGCTTGTAAACAAAAGTATAGAATTGCAAGTAGCACCTGGCAATTACTCGCAAACTGAACTAGTCCAACACTTCTAAGTTATATAGCTTATCTTTTGTCAAAATGTTGCTGACCCAATTGTGAAGCACTCTCGCTAAGTCAGCTATCCGACGCACGTGAGCACACACCCGTTGACTAGCAATCGCACTTCTAGTAAATAATATAAATTTGCTGGAGTTGGCAGCATTTGCACAACCGGGCCTACAACACAACCTCTACAGTTTGGTTCATTATTTTCCTAGCCAATTGTTTCTATTATGTCCACAAATAATAATTTACCTCTAAATATTGCTTCATGTTTTTTTTATTTCAATATATATGAAGTGTTGTAAAGTATTATTCGACGACGTTTGAATTGAAAGTTGCACATCATAACAACAAAAATAAACGTTGTACTGTGATAAATCAGACACGTATAACAAAATTGGCGACTTGACGAAGTCATTAGTCTTTTAACCACACATTTATCGAATATAGACATACTGTCATAAAACCTTCAAATCCTAGCATTGTCGCTAAATGCTATAACATCGAGCCTTCTGAATGAAATTAGAACACAGGACGGTTTTTATAAAACCATTCCCGTTGGTATATTTCAACAATATTACCTAACATTTTTAGAACAGCCCTTCTTGGAGTTGAATGACAACTGGCTCTGGAACTGCCACGACACGACTCTTCTGAAGCCCCCCGGGAAAGTCCTGATCGTCGAATGGTTATTCCAATCATAATATAGAGCGCCGTTATTATGGCCATCGGCGTCACAAAGAATAAAAATGAGGAAATCTGGAACATTATGGTCATGTCTTTCCGCCATTCAGGGGGTATTGTACAGGTTAAAGAGTCTGGAATTGGTTCTCCCGTTACTGGATGGATCACATAATAAAATGTTCTGGTATTTATTGGATATGGTAAAGCTATGCAAAAGGCTGTCACCCATACACAGATGATTATCTTTATTGCCCGCCGAGTGTCCGCCATTTTATGAGCTAGTAATGGGTGGCAAATTGCGACATAGCGCTCAATGGTAAATGTCGTTATTGTCAGCACCGAAGCATATGAAGTCATTTCCATCAACATATTTTTGACAATGCAGAACGGTTCTCCAAAAATCCAAGGATAAGCGTGCCAAATTTGATAGACTTCTGGGGGAAGGCCTGCAAATTCAAAAATAAAAAAGTAAGAACGGTTATTGAAAAAAAGACAAAGTATTTTATCAAAGTTTAAATTTTTACAATCGTTAAAATCGGGCAAAATTATTTACAATGTTTAAGTGTTATTAAAAAAACAAATGATAAGTAGTCCCAATATGATAATCTTCTGGGTTGTGGTATATGAATATAAAATAGAATAAACTGCTGTTTAAAAAAACACCTATCCATCTCAAGATTCAAACCATGCGTACACATACAGCAGGCAAGATACACATCATAGTTCAGGAACGAACCATGTTGTCTGTTAAGAAGAGGAAGGTTACAATAATATTTTGACGCGAGCTATAATGCCATTGATTTCCTCTAAATTTCACGTAAATAATTACTTTTGATATTTTTTTTCGTGAATGTGTAAATAGAGTATATTTGCAAATATTTAATAAGAAATGAATGTATTATGTTCTGCCTTGACTCGTGATCAGGAATTGAACCGAAAGTTCTATCATACTCCCCGATTGGTTACTGGCATTCTGATGAGCAACAATGTAAGCTTTAGGGAGCGTTACATACCTTTAAAAAATGATCGTTCACTGTGGTTTAACTAAATTAAGAGTTCGGGTACAGAAAGGCACACACCTAAATTTGCTCTTAATGAATTAAACACTCAAAGAAATGGCCATGCTATTCATACTAAATGGGCGGCTATGTTATTGAATGGATCAGTTCATGGATTGAAGTTCAATCAGATCGTATTGTTAACAATTAAATGACTGGAAGTTGTGAAGCAGAACTGTATCACAAGGCAGATATAAGTACACATCACATGAAGGGAAAGAGGTGTACTAGTACGAAACATCCAGACAATATCCAAAGTTTCGGTTTAGTGAGTTTAGGCAAGATGAAAAGAGCCGACTACGTCGCATTTAGAAACTATTATCTGCACCCACGTTGCTTCAATCTCACAAATGGCTTTAAGGGACAAGTTGAGTTGCTTCTAAGTCCATGTCTCAAAATAATGAATTGGGCTACTTTCCACAACGGAGAAGTAACAAAGCAAATGACATGTCAATTAACCTGTCACATGACCGATCAAACAATTTACTTTCACTGATTCAATGTTTTACAACTGACTGATTTTAGCCAATCTGACGGCGAGAACACCAACAATCTCTCAGACACTCCAGACAGCTCCATTTCCAGAATAGTTTCCTTGATGAACTGCTTCATGAAAAAAAGCCTCCTTCAAAAGAAATAATGAAAAAGCATTGCAAAGTACTCTGTGTTATTCGGTGACTTACAGCCTTTCTGTCCTTAGGATGAAGGAGCACAAATAACAATGTCCTTGCTGACTTTTACCAGAACTATACCATTGTTCTTGTCAAAGAAATCTAACTAAAATATGTGATTTTGACATGAGCAAATGAACTTATCAGACTAGAAAATTGACATAAACCATCATCTGTCAGAACGTTTAAAAACTAGAGGACATAGAACTTTCACTGGATATTGTTTTCATGTTGGCCAGAATATGGCCGAAAAGTTGAAAATCGACTTATTTTCCCCTTATTTTATTAATAGCCTTTGGTATCAACCCAGACCGATACCTCACTCTTGATTGACTTCTAAATGGAATACCCTGAATATTAGGAGATCCTTCATCAACTCATCGATTTTATTTACGCATCTCCAGCGATAACACATTGAGCAGATTTTCCCATTTCCAAATTAACATCTTGCTTTCATACATCATCTGTCAGTCTTCCTGTAAATGTTTGAGCGATTCTTAGAACAATTTACTTCAGAATGATTCACCCATATTAAGACAATCGATACATCTTCAAACAATAAAATAGCAACCATGACACATTATTGGCACAGGAGTGCTGTCTCACATTTGTTCCATGTATTTGGGCATTAATTGAAGAAACACATTCCTTTTCATTTAACGTTTCTCTGTTAATTGCAATAGATATGGACAGTTGCTGTGTGTTCAATTTAATATGTTTAAATGGAATGTAGAATACTTAATGGGCTGGCAATGTGAAGAGTTGTAAAACATAAAGGTCTGAAATTTAATTGAAAGTTGCGCTTCCTTGTTGGCTCCACTGCTGCAGCTACTCACAGATTCACCCACTCAGACATTAGTTTGCATCATGAGGTTCATTACAACCATCATAGAAGTGTCAATGTATCGGGTGCCTTTCATCATGTTCAGGTTGTTTGGTGTATGGCGTCCAATCCATCAGTCTCTTGACGCAATGCCAATCGTATAGTGGAACGAAAACGATACCCATAATAACACGCTTTGTTCCGTCGTCAATGAGTCTGAAAGTCCAGATATCCCAAATGACCCAATAAATTTCCCGTGGGACATTTGGAAAAACCCCTTTAGCAACTAAGACAATGCATCTTATCGAGGAAGGCAAGAGAGGCTAAAGATTTTAATTAATGCGGACTTTAAATACTTCACCTTTTAAAGAGGTTTCGTGCTAGAGGTGTTTTGTCAAATATTGCAGTCAGTTTGGACACTTTCACTTTCCGACTAATTGATCCACTGCCAAATGAGATGACAATATGTCTTCAGACACACTACAAACTCCTACAAGGTAGTTTCTGGACAGTTTTACTTGTCTGTAGATAACTTAGTTGATAGTTTAAATCATGCACCAGGTTAAAGTGGTATAATGTGTAGGACACACTTTAAAACTTACATTAAGTGCCATGGTCAGTTGAATATTATCGTATATGCTGTATAAGTTCGAGACCTACGTTATATCAGAAGCCGTTATGACTGATGCGATTGCGGTATTACGACACGCAAAAGGCAGAGATTGTGGAATTTAGTGACCGTATTACGTTAATGCCATGTTGCGTACTATTTTCAAACAACTTTAGCCATAAAAAAATGATAAGACAATCCATAGATCAAAATTGAAACTGTAGAGAGACGAAAGTGAGTGAGGTTTGAGTTCCTTCATAAGTATGTTAAGCACAGTTGTTTTTGTATATAGGCGTGGTGAGCTACCTAGAAGGAGGCATGCGCTATGTATAACAGCTTCTGGGATTACTTACCATAATGATATGTTTCTGTCCTGACTTTAAAAGCCGTATTGATCAAATATAGAGCAGGTAGATATAGGATGAAACAAATTAATAAGACAAAGGGCAATATTTATACAGCATGTGCGTGATTTCCACCAATTGTTGCCAGATGTTGTTATATTCGTCATGGAACAGTCGCCAGAGCTAGCATTCCATTGTTGTGGGTACAATATAGGTCAGCTAATTTGTGATTTCGTGATATGGTTGGAGGCATTTATCCGACTGCCATTGGGACAATTACCAATCACGAGAAGCCTAGTGTACTTACTTGAACGAGCCACATAATGTTATTTGTCTATTAATTATTTTTGCTGCAATTGTCGATTGACCTATTATACATTTCCACCAAATGACATATATGCTTTTAATAAATGTTCTCTATACGTTATAGACCATTCCATTGTGTTTCAATGACGTTTATGTTCATATAGAATAATACATACATGTGTATGTTAATTTCGGTATGTGTTTTAACATAATTTAATCGGCCTTTGATGTCCGTTTTACAACAGGGTTGTCCCTTAATTTTCCCAGATCAATTGAGAATGTGAGAATCTTCGTAGAAATATTCGGGTGTTTTTATTGATTTCAAAGAAATACCAATGGACAGAAATAAAACACATTAGCTTTGTCGTAGCACAAACGCTCGGTCGCGTAAACATAAATTTTAAAAGAAATATATAAATTCCCCCCTTCTTATCCTTGATGAAAAGCCAAAGCTAGCGCACAATAACCAATCTTAAATCGCTACCAGAAGCTCACAGGACGAATAGAGCAAACATTTGTCCGTATTTAAATGTCTACTTTCTGAGTTTGCGTGCCTTAAATGTTTTAGCGATCGTTAGGAGTGACATAGTATACAAACTACCAAGGAGACTATGTATACCGGAATAAGTGTGCATTAAATATTCTATTGAAGCAGTTTATCTATTCTGTGAATACATGGATTTGTCGCTGTGCTTTAAGGCACTCTGAAGACACCACAGTTATACATGTACACCATTCTCCTCATACCAAAACATATATATCTGTCTGTGTTTTCTATGTTGTCTGACCAATATCTGGCAAACATATCTAGTAATATGTATACCCGAGAGGTTAGAATGGACACATTTAACAGTAACTCTGTACAATTCAACGAACAACCCAGGTGGAGTGTAAAGATGCAGTGTGCACAGATGAATGGACGGTCATTAAAGCTTTTCACAAATTCTTAGGGCTTTCATACTAATGTGAGGCAACACATCAGGAATTGCATGACTGGATCCTCATTTAACAACTTAATTTACTTAGTTTGCATATATTGTTTTCTTGAAACAAACGTTGAAACAATGACAGATTTCATTTGTTTCTTTCGAGTCCTTTAAAACAAAATTATACGTTCTGAATACCTACATGTATCATAAGAATGCTTTGCAACATGAAGTACACCAAATTATTCTAAAAGAAGAGTTGTGATCTTGAACCACTGTTTTAAAAAATGCCACAAAACAGCGCCGAAAACAATAGGTGTTAGACTTGAATATGTCCATTGAGACAGAATCGCAATGATGTGTGCTGGATTGCACACAATCTGAATTACCCCAACAAGTTATATTGTACCATCCTTTAATAAAATGTGGGATATTTCTAATACTTTGACTGCACTTCTGCGCAATAAATATCCAAGTAAAATCTTCGAAAGATTTACTCCATCCAGGGAAATTAATACTCAACCAATGTTGCTTTTCCACAGGCATTGCCTCACATAGTGACTTAATAGATTTGCGTTAATACCAAATATAGAGACTGTTATACCTTAACCTAGGTGTCGGTAAATACCAGTGGAATGCAGTATTATCAAACAGAAATGTCTATGGCTTCACCTTAACACATTGCTCTTTTAAATTCCAGTGGAATGCAGTATTATCAAACAGAAATGTCTGTGGCTTCACCTTAACACATTGCTCTTTTAAATACCAGTGGAATGCAGTATTATCAAACAGAAATGTCAATGGCTTCACCTTAACACATTGCTCTTTTAAATACCAGTGGAATGCAGTATTATCAAACAGAAATGTCTATGGCTTC
>JAQQZZ010040802.1:0-10404 GCA_030265115.1 Mopalia vespertina | reverse complement strand
GTGCACGTGCCACGCGCGATACGTGACATAACATTTCATGACAAATGCTTGGCTAAATGTTTATTGACGGTTAGGTTGATAACTTTTCAAACATCTTTTGTTTTGTCCCATTTTCTGTGATGCACAGTTACTTTTTTCCATTAGTATATATTTCACGGTAGTTAAGTCTGCAAAATATCCCGCATCAGTTTTATTAGTCAATGCACGAGAAAAAATAGTAATGGTAAAGGAATACTACAAATTTGCAAATAAAATAGACATGAAAGTGTAGGTTTACGTGGAATACAACATTGCTCTTCAAAAATCTACATTATTATGCATAATAAAGTTAATCGACAAAATACGCCGGGTGAATTATCTGTTTGCACATGCCTGGGTTTGGTATTCAGTTTCTTAATTTTATCAAGTTGTCTCGATTGGCTTCAGAAAAGAAACCAGTTTGTATTGTCCTCACACATCCCACATTGCATTAACAGGACATCATCGTGTGATGGTTCCAACCAGAAAAGAAATTGGTAGAATAATGGTGAAACATAATTCTTAAAGACGTAGCATCTGGATGCTAACTAACGTTCGTCTCCACAATCTTAGACATCCGTGTATAGGGTACTGGTCATCTGGAAATAAAATTGAAAACAGTTTCAATAGACTGCTGGTTTAAAAAAATAAAATAGGAGAATTGTATCGTCGCAATAATATGTTCGTTACATGAAAAGGTAAGATTTGGAGGCTCCCATCATTTTGGGCAAAAAATTCTTTGAAACCTTTGCATCAAGGATATTTAGGTCCTATATCGAACCAGCTTACGGGTTGTCCTTCATGGAATTAATCGTTTGAAGAAACCGTGCAATGCGCATTGCCAATCGGCTGTCTGAGCTGGGGAGATCCCTATTAGTCAAACATGTTAAGCTTTAAACCCATCTCATTTCAAAAATAGAAGTTATAATTACAAATAGCTAAATGTAACCCTTTAAAATTGAGTTTTTGACAAGGTGTCTGGGATTAGTGGGAGTATCAAAGCAAAGTAGACTCCCTGTATTTTTTCTGTTGATGTTCAATTTGCAATGAGTTGAACGTTATTATTGGGCCATGCTTTCCAAAATAATTTAACAATTTATTTTTAAAACATAAGATACTCATGATTACAAATATATATGTAAATGTAATAACTTTGTGACTTATGGCAAATTTAATTAAGGTTGACAGATAACTAATACAGTGAGTGTCTCTAGAATAGCAAATATATTAGTTTAATTAACAAAAAAAAAACTGGAACTGTTTTCGAAAGTTTGCTTAGAACGGTTTCAGGAGATTTTCTTTGGTCTGTTTAACATTTGCAAATCGTATAAAATACAAAATATACCTTTCGGAAAATATTGTTTTAAATCTATATAAGTTGATTTTAAGGATAACAATTTTTATAATTTTCATGGTTATATCGCAAATTATAGGTTGTAACATTATGTATGCATATATTTCAGGAAACATTGGACACTAACTGAAGATCCAATAATAACTTTGAGAGTTATTGCAAATTAAATTAATGTCGAGAGAAAGCAAACAAACATTTCTGATGGTTTAGAATGTAATTAGTTATAGAAATTTCAATCCATAGGATTGTGTTATTATTTCTACTACTGCTTTTAAAACAAGAATGTAAATTGCTAACCGAACCGATAGTTTATTTAAAAGAATAGCCCTTGAACTAAAAAGCGCGCCTCATATTTTCGAAATTTTGCTTTGAACAATCCCAGTGTACTTGTTTATCTCCCGAACTTTAGGGAATCGTGTAAAAAAAACCAACTATATCTTTCGGAAAAAACTTTTAAAATTTAACTCCAAACTTTAAACTGATGAGGTTCTCTTTAAAATGAGAGATTTTGAAGTCCTTACGGTGAACTGATTTGAAGCAACAAGAAAGTTACTATGTACAGGCTGTCAAATTATGACGTGTCTGAAATAGGCATTTAATGTTTTGTTATTAATTCAGTCTGCATCTTATCTTAACACAAGGTGGTCAACCTATTAAAACACACGTGGAGTCAGATTTAGCGGTGTAATGCAGATTTACTTCATTCGTCACTGGAGCCGGAGGCCGTGATTCCGTGTTTTGTTTTCCTTTTATTTTACCGTGTCGGCCTAGAAGTATATGATGCGTGTCTCAGGTCGCATTTGCTATTACATAATAAGGAAGGCTTTAACGTTATCATGTACTAATCGTTTATTACATAAATGGTATGGGGGGATCGTTTTTTATTCCTCCCTACTATTTATGTAGTAATATTTTATTACATACAAAGAAGAAATGTGCGTTATTATGTATTAATTCTGGGCGGCGATACCGGACAACATGTTAAGTAAGGATTTGTGCGTTATCAGTAGTCAACATCTAAAGAAGGATTTGTACGTTAATGAGTACTAATGGACGCCGTCTTGGACGTGACGTCACAGGTTGAGGGTGATGGCGCCGTGAGGGGTCACCGGAGTGCATGACAAGTGTGTCGTTTGCTTATTTAGGAATTTTGGGGGTTACATTGTGTACAAATCAATGACTGAGTTTGGTTGTACTAATTATGTAGTAATTTTTAGTACATGTAACGTTAAACTCAACGTTATTATGTCGACTGAGGAAGGATTGGCCCTAGGGCTGCCATCGGGTGGTGTTGGTGTCTTCCCGTGATGCTTTGTGCGCGGTGGTCTCTCGCGAGAGTTGACGAGATGTGACGAGAATTAACATGGGGTGATGTGGGGTCACAACAACTACATACGGAGTGACCTCCCTTTATGACAAAGGAAGGGTTGGCCCTAGTGCTATCATGGGGATTGGCCCTAGGGCTGCCATCGGGTGGTGTTGGTGTCTTCCCGTGATATTTTACGCGCGGTGAACTCTCGCCAAGAGTTGACGAGATGTGACGAGAGTTGACATGGAGTGCCGTGTGTGTCACAACCACGCCATGAGGAGTGATTTCCCCTTATGACTAATGAAAGGTTGACCCCTAGGGCTGTCATGGGGTGGTTTGAGTGTCTTCCCGTGATGCTTTGTGCGCGGTGGAAAGCAGACGAGATGTGACGAGATTGGACATGGAGTGCTATAGGGTCACAGCAATGACACCAGGAGTGATATCCCTGGGCTCAACCAACCTAGCCGTCACAGCATGTCATTCTCGGACGAAGCTCTTCGTGTCTGTCACAACCGTACCGCACCGGTGAGTGTCAGCGGCGGCGTGACGCCGCAGCAGTGGGTCGTGGCGTCAAGGCGTCGTGGCATATGTGCACATGTGCCACGACGCCATGAGGCCACGACGTAGTGCTGCGGCGATCTTCGGCGGCCGTGCTCTGCGGCCGAAGCATTACGTCATGGCGTCGTGACGTCGTGGCACATGCGCCAACACGCCACGAAGCCATGACGTACTGCTGCGTTTTGACGCAGCAGTGACGCCAAAGAACGTCGCAGCAGTACGTCATGGCGTTGTGGCATGTCAAAACGCCGCACGACGCCACAACAACGCTGCAACGACGCCGCTGAACACCTCTGTAGTACATGCGGATGTGCAACGACGCCAAGACGCCACGAAGTAGCCTAGATCGTAATTGATGGTTACAAAATGGAAATGGAGATTATTTTGTTTTGGGGGCGGCGTAGCATTTATTTTGAAGATCAGAGATTAACATGTTGATGTATACACAACCGATTCAGTCACTGGTCGGCATTGATCATTCACCGAATTTAAGCCCCGTGTGAGTATAATGGTTGATTGCGGCCATTGCCTTTGTATGCTTTATATAACTCATACCTACGGAGCCGTAAAAGGGGCATGGGAAAAAATACACCAGACTTTCTTTAACGCGTAATAAGTCCTGTGCCCGACTGAAATAACGCATTCCCACGACTTATTATGTCTTGCCCACGGCCTAATTTAACCAACAAAGATGATGTATCGGAATTTCAACAAAATAATTAAGCCCTCTTTACCGACGTGATGTCCCAACCGATGTTCCACCAGACCCAAAACAAATCTGACGTCCATCAAGCTAAATCTAAATCCAAATTCTTAACATTCGGTATACATTATCCTGTATATATTCAGCCGTCCTGAAGTCTGTCGTTCATTTCACATAAATTAAGCAACTTCGATAGGATCTCGAAAGTGACGGTCTTCAAATTGCAAGACGTTGCATATTTTCTATAAGTAATTCGCAAGAAAGAAATTTATTTATTTTTTCACAGTAATAAAAGTTAATCTTATCAACAAAGTGGTTGCTAAAATCTGAATCCTGACTGGTTAAAATTAGTGGGTGCGCATTAGTTAAGAAAATCGTCTCCACGACTTAAAAACGAGATAGATCAGTCTTGTTTTTTTTTTCTCACTATATGTGTCCCTCTTACGGCTACGTACACACCTTTTCAGTCATGACTTTCTCGTTCCCACCAAAGCTGTGAGGCAATTTAAGTATGGAGAGATTTAGTTTGGAGTAATTTCACCTTTCTCGTATTGCGATGTTGGTAAGAGCGCGAAGGTCTCGAATGACGTGAAGGCATTATGTTTGTAGCATTTTCATACTATTTGTACCGAACAAAACAGTTCCCATTTTAGAGCGGCGTCAGTATGACTGTTGTGACTCAAGAAGAACATCGTCGTCACAGAAACAAAATAATCTCAGGCATAGCGTTAAGGATACTCTGACTATGATCCAAAAAATTCATTTTTTTCCTGTTTGTCTGTTTAGCAATATTGTGTTAATGGTCAAAAGTTACAAAAATGAGTCAAAATAGTGACATTTCTTATAACTACATGTATATCTAAAAACGAATATAATATATTGCGATGTAATGTGTATCTTTTATATCAAATTGACCGTATGTAGAAAGAAAGAAAGAAAGAAAGAAAGAAAGAAAGAAAGAGAGAAAGTAGTCGTATACCGAATTTAAACAGTACCAACCATGGAGTGGATGCCTGGCCAAACCAGTCTACAAATCGAACAACTATGTACAATTTGTCTTCTTGCAAAACATGCATATTTAGTTTTTTGAGTACCCTTTCCATATTTTATAATTGTTAAATCCATGGTAACTAACCAGAACCCACTGCAGATTTTCAGTTAGTATGGTCATAGAATTAACTGAACGTGATACAGGGGGTGGGACTCCGAGTTTGATCCGACATCCGTTCTGAAACGTCAATTCAACTTACCTAACCTAAATCACTGCCTTGTTCAGCAACTACAGTCATAGAAATCAATGATCAGCAGTCTGATAATTTCAATGATAAGATTTATTTTGAACATTAATTACCTAATTAGTTTCCCTTACGCCAACGGACATACGTAATATTAACTTGTTTCAGAACAATCAGTGAAAAAATGAATTGATGTTAATTCTTTATTTATGTATTTATTTATTTATTCATCCAATGTTGGATCAACAGGATTAAATCCCAATTACAGATCATTGGCCAGCATTATTGTGAAAGGAAAACTGGGTAGTAAATTAACCCAGAAACCCACGATCTACCGCTGGTTGCTGGCATACCAAACCACATACGGTCCGCGGGGATCGAACCTGCGACAACAGAGGTGAGGGGGATATGTGGACCAGAAGGATACACTCACTAGAGCGTACACTTTAGACCACTCCGCCACGGAGGCCCCAAATGGGTGTCATTCAGAAAATATAATATAACACATGACTAACCAAGTAATCAATGAAATTACTATTAACGAGAAAAAAATACTGTAACGTTTAAGCATGTATCGTCACTAGCTTACGCGATAATATGACCATGTGTTAATAACGCAGTGACAGTTGAGCCAATAGATATTTGAGTATGCCCCAAACTTATTGATTAAACCAGATATGCTCCTGTTCACCAGTGAAATAAACCTGAAAGTTCCAACATGATGTGACGGTGTATCAGCTTTCTTTGTAATGCTGCTTATGCATAACTATCTGAGGGATGGTTGTGATTTCCACTTATGACTCCAGTTTGCTGTTGCTTGAAATATTTGCGTATTGGTTCATTTTCAACGTCAAAGTCATTGCAAAACATGAGTTTACATCAATCTCTTTCATTTACACCGTCCATAAGGATGAATGCGCCAATATCACCAAACCCCTTTTCTCTGTTTGACTTCAACCCGGAAGTCAGGAACTATGTTTTTAAATTTTCTTTTTCGTGGATTTATCAAGCATGTGATTTGGCAAATCTTTGAGAAATTCATTTCCACACTTGATTGTGAATTAAATTCTGGCGAATTTCTGATGAAAACTTCTTTTAATAAAAATCCCGAAAAACCGGGGATAATCAGCGAAAAGATACCTTAGAGCTGGAATCTCCGTGTGAAATCTCGTGGTAGGTCCGCGAATAAGGTTTAGAATGAGTGAAACACCAATGAATGTGACTATAAACCCCACATAAATATCTATTCAACTTTAATGTTACATGCATTGACATAACGTGTTGATCATCAACATGTACAATATCAATGCATAATTGTTTCCAATAAACGGTGACAGTTCATTCGTTTAATGGATCTACATTATTAAATGTTTCCCCTCTAACATTTTTTGATATAACGTAATACACTCTGTCATAATTAATGTGGAAGGTAGGTCCGCATTAGTGATACACATATGGTAATGGATGTACATAAAGAAGGATTAGTGTGTATATTTCTGGCCACATTAGTAAATACTAATTGCAATATATTTTTACTATCTCTAACGTGTTAATAACAATTATGTAGCAATTATACAAATATGTAGATTATACTAAATTTACATTTCGCGGCTTTATTCAGTCAAGATTCATGACATATAATGCATGTTAACTTGTATAATATTAAACCTGGTTGAATGCACCTTATTGCCACGCCTTCTGCGTAGCACCTTGCTAAATTGGGCACTTTTTTACATTCACGGCGTGACGCCTTCAAAATTGATAGGGTGACAAGATATTACCAGGTCTGGGCCTCGTATAAAATCATTTTGCGTCCATTTTGTCAGGTCTGAACTGCCCAGCCACCTGCAAGCCAAGACCGTACACCGTGGACACCTCTATCTCAAGGTAGGACAATTTACCCCATTGTTTATGGTTTAACGAATTGATTGTTCGTGTTGTTTAGACTCGCATTTATTTGATTACAGATGTATTCCTACATATATTACGTATCGTGCTACCAATATTTTGGATTCTGTTTTCGATTGATTGTCTTAGATCAATTGCATTTGTGCCGCTTCATGTTTATGGAAAGTGTTTAGCTCCGTGTCATGTTAAAACTTACAAAATAAAAACTGTGGGCTAGAGTTAACAAACAGGATAGACAACTGCAGGTTTAACCAGCCTCATCTGTCAACAAACCGCCCCAGAGGCTAAGGTAAGGGGAAACAATGCAAGATATAGCACCGGAAAGATCATGATACGTGGAAACATTACAAAGTAAACAAGCATAAAACACCACATCGAGTGTGGTATACGGGGAAACATAAGAAGGTATACAAGCATAAAACACCACAGAGAGTATGATATAAGGAAAACATAAGAAGGTATACAAGCATAAAACACCCCAGAGAGTATGACTAACAAGGTATACAAGTATAAAACACCATATAGAGTATGATATAAGGGAAACTTAAGAAGGTATACAAGCATAAAACACCCAGAGAGTATGATATGAGTGGAAACATTACAGGGTATACAAGCATAAAACACCCGCATAGAGTATCATATAAGGGGAACATAACAACGTATAAAATAATAAAAACACTCCAGAGAATATGAGATGAGGGCCTTTACAATGTGTACTAGCATGAAACATCACAGAGCGATACCAGTGGGACTCTTAACAAGGTATACAAGTATAAAACACCATACAGAGTATGATATAAGGGGAACATAACAAGGTATACAAGCATAAAACACCACAGAGAGTATGATATAGGGGAACATAACAAGGTATCCAAGCATAAAACACCACAGAGAGTATTATAAAAGGGGAACATAACAAGGTATACAATCATAAAACACCACAGAGAATATGATATAAGGGGAACATAACAAAGTATACAGGTATAAAACACCACAGAGAGTATGATATAAGGGAACATAAGAAGGTATACAAGCATAAAACACCACAGAGTGTAAGCTATAAGGGGAACATAACAAGGTATAGAAGCATAAAACACCACAGAGAGTATGATAGAAGGGGAAACATATATATAAGCATAAAACACCACATAGAGTATGATATACGAGGAAACATAACAAGGTATAGAAGCATAAAACACCACAGAGAGTATGATATAAGAGGGACTCTTAACAAGGTATACAACCATAAATCACCACAGAGAGTATGATAAACGGGGAAACATAACAAGGTATAGAAGCATAAAAAACACTACTGAGAGTATGACATAAATGTCGTAAACGACCAGAAGTGCCCAACATCCATTCAATTTCCATTTGATCGCACGCTATGTGTGGAAAGTCTCTATTTATCTGTTAACATGCTACAGGCGACCATTCACCAACACGACAGAGCAGTTTGCTGTGAACTGGGAAGTGATTATCATAAACAAGCTGCCAGGGGCCCGTTCCACAAAGCGATCTTAGCCTAAGTTCATCTTAATTGCCATGGTTACCAGTGCTGGCAGTATTGTGTCGTCATGGTACTGAAGATCAACCTAGGCTAATATCGATTTTTGGAACAATACCATGGTGATGAGTTGAGAATGATCTCATATAAGGCTTTTGCACTTTAGTCAAAATTTTTACTCAGCGTCTCTGTGAACTACGAATCGTCTTCGTTTCTGATTAACTAATTAAGCCTTATTTACGATAAAAGCGGTTGATTCCAGTCAAATTGTATTCCGCTTTTCACTATTAAATTATTAATTGCACCAACTGAATCACTTTGACATGCTTAACTAATACCAAAACATGTTGATGGCATACTCTTGAACCATTTGTCATATTTAAAAAAGAATTATTTTCGCTGTCGCCCATGATTTTACCTTTACGATAATTACTGCGCAGGGGTAAGTTGTTCGAAAGGCGATGAATCGCAAACACCAAATTAAATTGCTAATAGAGGATTTGAAATGGACCTTCAAAATGGCGTGACGTAGTTTAAAAGCGGATTAAATTTGATAGCGCTTCGAGCAACCGGACTCAGTTATTTATGCCTCACTATTTGCTCTCTGGGTATTACTTTAGTACCAGCTAAAGCACATCACATTACCGATGCAAATCGAAGAGCTTTCTGTCATAGGTAAAACTTGGATGAGATTTTTAATGCAGAAGTTTAAGCGTTGGCTAGGTATTACTGGCTTATTTCATTGATGGACTGCCCGTATAACTAAACACAACGTTATTCTCAATTACATTACAATTAACATATTAATGGTTTTGGCACATTATGCCCATTTTACACATGTAAGATAGATTTAAAGATATGTGTAAAGCGATTCACACAAGCAAAATAAAATATACATATGTATAAAATAAACATTAACTGTAAACTAATAGACTTATTCACTGAATACACAACCATGGGGTGGAGATGTCAGCTGTCGAAAGACTGAAGACTTAATACACCGAATTTTCATTCGTGTTTTTGGAATTGGTAGAAATTTTAAATTACACTCTGTGATATTATTTAACCGAAAATACCTCTATATAAATTTAAAAACAAAATCAAAAACAAAATCGAACTCCTGAGCTACTCCACGTAAACATTGACTTTTTACGAGATACGGCCCTCATGCTAGTGATTACAAACAAACAATTCTAAAACCTATTCTATTAGTAGTAATATGATCTTAACCATTCAAAGTCTGTTCTGGTGCCAAGACGACACAAAGCGACAATGGGAATAGTATTCAGCAATATGTGATATAGGACGTAGTGTCATCATATAATTGTGACGCAAAATAATATATAGTGTATATATGTAACTGTCATTTATATCCTCACCTGTACTAAACACTGGGAGTTTATAAAGGATGTAGTGTTGTGTGGATTTAAAGGGATAGAGGTTTCGTCCCCGACTTGACTCTGTATATTTATTTTCTTAGAAGTGAGATAGACACAAAACGATTCATAACACTGACATCGATTATACACGCGGATATTTAGCCCCCCCCCTTCCCCCCTTTCGCACCCTAGGTACAATTTAGAAGCTGCTTATTGATTTTAACACTGGGTTAATTGGTTAATTGACTTATCCATAATTATTAGAACCAATGAATAATTATGGAATAAAAAAAACAAAAATGTGTTTACGTGCAATTTGAATGATTTTACTGTTCTCCTACAGACTATTTACTAATGGGTAGTATTTTAATAATGGATACTCAACGGTAAAGTGTGTGTGTGGGGGGGGGGGGGGGGGGGGAAAACAAGAGAA
>JAQQZZ010040791.1:0-10404 GCA_030265115.1 Mopalia vespertina | reverse complement strand
AGTAGTTCCGACTTTCAAACTATACTGATACGGAATTCAAACTAGGTTGATACGGAATCGGAAAATCCCACTCTGTAACCGCATAGTGACACGCATAGGTATATGATAAATTATGTTACCATTTTTTATATGGATTTATTTTAGTGAATAAATAGAATGAAGAGTTACCTCCCATGTGTACATGTGTTGTCATCTTGTCACTCCAATGAAATGGCAGTCAAAGATTCCGCATAAAAAGGACAACCAAAAACAACAATTCTCGTATTTAACATTAATAAAGTATTAGGAGTGTGGAGTAGATATGTTTGTGTCAATCAATCATCTATTTCTACATTAAACTTTTTTATATTAAGAAGACAAAATCTAAAGTGTTGGTGGTCATTTTTGTTTTTTATTGAGATATTATGAATTGAGCAATCTCCGGTTTTAAGCCTACTCAAAAATCAGCAAATCAGAACAAGATGGATTTCCTTCACTGATAATAAAAGCCTTTGATCTGTACATTACTTTTGACCAATTTTTTTACATCTGATCTCTTTTCTGTTCAGCTCCAAGGAAAGCCAGGATTTTACATTTTGTCAGTTTCTCAATAGACAGAGACATATGCTTCATGGATTTGAGGCCAGAAGACTGAAATACTTGCCAAAGGTAGGTCAATGAAAACTGTTTAAGATAGAAACAAAAACTGTATTTTTGTCTGAAATGTCAATAAAAAATATATTCACATTTTAAACAAATAAATGTCATTTGCTTATGTTTTAACCACATTGCGCCTGCTAAGTTAAATGTATAAGTCCTATATCAATCATTGAAGAAAAGGGGTGGCAAAAAACATGTCCAAATTGTTTTGTTCCTTGACCCTTGGTTTGCTTTTGAGGAATAACAAGTTTCTGTGTAGAATCTGCCAAAAGTTATGGGGTCTCATATGGGCATTATATATAAGCTAATAATTCAGTCTGTATGTGATCTCACAATGAAGGGCGTTGGGAGGAGGTTACCAAAAACCTTAATAAGTGCCCAAATTTACCTATTTGTTATTGGAATTTTAGAAGTAGTTTTTTCACAATTCACTATCAACAGGACTAAGTTTTTTTCTCGACCTCCAGTATATGAGGGAGCCACCTTGGCTCTAACATTTACCAGGGTGGTTGTGATGAGGTTTTCTCTCTGTTTCCCACCCTATTAAAGTGGGTCAGAGTAATGGAGAATCTGTCGTGTTGTTAATGAAATACCCTCGAGTGCAATGTTAAAGCCCAAGGAAATGAACAAACAAATCAATTGGTTCTGTATATGATCATATGTACTTGTAAACCTAATTCTGTAACTGTTACTTATTCAATTTCTTGTTTCTTCAGATAATTTATGTTGTATGCGAGAGGTTGCTGGAGTTAGCTGGTCGTCAAAATGTAATATCCCGATCCAGTACGCCCTCCAGTGGTGTGTCGAAAAATGTGAATGGCTTGGACTCCGAGACCCAGAGCCTCTCATCACACTCCTCTCGTAATAATCTCCTAGTCCCTGGATCTGAGGCCATCCACAAGAGTCACAGTATGTCAGACTTATTAAAACATCAAGACACCATAGGTCTAACACATTCATTGTCACAACAACAACTACATGTTGATGAAAATACAAATGGTCACAACATAATCAGATCCCTGGCATCACGGTTAGAAGACATTGGCGATGAAGGAAGACGTGGGGAGAGAAGCGATGACCTGTCAGACCCATGTAATCTTAGAGGAGTTGATATAACATCACCCACCTTAGTGGTTGCAGCTCTGGCAGTTGGCGAGTCTAATAGCAATATAACCGAGAAGGTCAAGCAATATGAGGTAGGATACACTCAAGTTGATGTCAATAAAATATAAGTTAATAAAATTCATTTATCATTTTTAAATGTGAAAATTCAATATTTCATCAATTTTTTTTTATTCAAATGTTTATCACAAAAAAGTTGTTTTTTGCCTTTTTCTGAGTACTTATCTGCAAAATAAGAGATATAACAGTGAATCTTTATTCAGACAATAGTAATGATTTAAATATTTGACATTTGTTGGCTTATTGTACCCGAGCCCTCTGGCTATAAAGGGAAGTATAGTTGAAGTATATTTATGCTGTCAGCTATGGAGGAACATCAATTTTCCAACAGAATTTATTTTTACAATAAACTTCACGTTGTTGTTGTGTTCACTCTTTGGAAGTTCACAGCCATCATATAAGTAAAATTCCCTTAAGCAAATTTTTAAACACTTATCAATCAATAAATTAGGCCTGCAGCTGTGGCTTAGAGGTAAACTTGTCGGCTTACTTATGTACTGTCCAAAGGATCGAGTGCCTGTTGACCCTCAGTCACACAATGTGGCTCCGGTAATTATGGGGGTGCTTTTTACGAGGTTTCATTCTGGGTTTTCAAAAGGTATTTAAGTAAATAACAGTGTAAAGAAGACAATCCCTGGTCATCTTAAGTGAAAAACCCTTGAGTATGACGTTAAACCCCAATCAAATAAACATAAATGAATTATGTACCTGTACAATGTTCAGAATGTTTTACTGGTGAGTGGGTTGGTGGGGTTGTGGGTGGAAAACCCTTGTCCAGATTTCGGATACACTGCGACACAGATAAGTTGGTGAGCTTGTCCAAATCACCACGACCCACTGGCTTCCCACACCTGCCTACCCGGTGTATTCTGGAGTATTTTGTACACATAATTTATGTGAAATACACTAATAGATCAAAAAATACACACAGAAATTAATATTATCTGCTATGCTGTACCACAAAAATACACACAGAAATTAATATTATCTGCTATGCTATACCACAAAAATACACACAGAAATTAATATTATCTACTATGCTGTACCACAAAAATACACAAAATGGTAACAAAATACTCATAAACAACAACTTTTTTTACACATAAATTTCTTCTAGGGTAGGCAGGTGTGCCTTGTTGTAGTAGTTAGTGTGTGTACTAGTCCTACTTTGATGTACTGTTCATGGGTTCGAATTTGCTGCTGACCATCAGGTAAATGTATATGAGTGAGTCAGACAATGGGTCTCCAGCAATCGCAGGTATGGTTTTTACATGGTTTTCTCTCCGTTTTCCACTGCATTTAAGCTAGGAAGATTGTGAAATGGACAATCTTTGTCACGCACACACCTGGTCATTCTGGATAGGCCCTCAGTACAGGGACAGTCAGGGTTATACTTTTCACATGAGCGCTTCAACGGTGCATGGTAACCTATACATCTTAGCCATGTACCATTCTCTATTTCCCCAGTGTAACCTGAATGAGTCAATTGAAGCCTGGAAGGAAATCGCTTCAGAGACAAACCCTTCTGTGTTGTCAGCACTTCTCTGGGACTGGCTTAATCATTTAAAGGTTTGTAGGCCATCCATTAAGTTCAAGCAGACTTTATTAAACTACATGTAGATCTATTTAATATTATGATACATGTGGCTTGCAATGGCTTGGGGCCAGCAGTTAAAGGGTCTTCTGTTGTTACCCTCGTGATCTGCGACCTAACCAGAAGCCAACTGTTGTGAATTCATTGATGTCCATTGTGACTTGTTGGTTTCCTCCATGGGCTTGGACACCCTCATATGAGTCCTGTGGGGTAAATTAACCAATTTAATGAAATACTCCAACCAAACAATGAAATGAAACTTGTTTCCTATCTTTTCACCCAGGGACCTCAAAGAACCTGGGTATTTTTACACAAAGCGATCTAAGCCTTAGTTGATAGAATTGAAGTCGATGCAAATAGCTTTAAGCTAGTGTTTCAAATTGTATGCGAAATATTGACGGTAAAGGGAAAGGCAACTGTTTTTTTACCTAAACTTATCATTTTTTTGCATATTTTCAAAGACATTTATACACCGTGTTGTTATAAATGACTTCCAATGCATCCATAAGCAAACAGGCACACTGGTGACTGACTGTGTTTTCAAACAATGACCTCAGTCCTTCCTGTTAAGATAAGTAATTAATGGCTATGCTTACGCGAATGCAAGTGCAATACAGATGGTTGTCTTTGAGAATAAGCAATAAAAATAATAAGTTTAGGTCGAAAAACAGTTGCCTTTCCCTTTAAATAAAGCTTATTCTATTCTTACCACTACGACACAATACATTTTGTGCTGGTCATCATGGCAGTTGAGATGATTTTTGGTTACGATCTCTCTGTGGAAGGGGACCCTGATTTGTTTATAGTGGTTAACAAAATAAATTGGGCTAGGGTTCAGTGGATAACCTATCAGATTACTGGAGAACAAACATCAAGTGAGGATTCCTTCATCAAGTGGGCTACACAAAGTCAATCTGGTTCTGGTGTCTTTCTGATTTACTCGTCTTGTCCAAGTTTGTTGTCACTGACATATAGTGTGGTTTCTTTCCCGCACCAGTGGACTACCATGCTGTCCTTTGAGTGAAATAACCTTAAATACACATACAACATAATATCCCCAAACAAAGAGAAAACTTCTGTCCACTGAGCTGGCATGTTACTATTCAGGTAAATAACCTGATGTGCCGTGTAAAGGCACAAACAAACAGACCAGGGAAGGTAAAATAAGATTTGATTAATCTTTACCTGCACCATGTGCTTTCCTGTTATAAACTAGACAGGCCGTGGCTTAGTGGTAGCATGCACGCTTACTAATCCTACTCCAATTTACCATTCACGGGATCGAGTCTGTCTGACGACCATCAGGTATATGAGTGAGTCACACGATGTGGCTCCGTCAATCGCAGGGGTGTTTTTTTTACGAGGTTTCCTCCCGGTTTTCCACCATTATGAGACAAGGAACAGTGTGAAGTGGACAATCCATCGTCATATAAGTGAAATACCCTTGAGTACAGCGTTAAACCCAAATCAAACAAACAAAAGGGTGTATTCCTCAAACACATAACTGTTTCAGCAAAATAATTAAATTACAGATTTGCTTTATTCCACCATTCCTGTAGATTATTTGTATTGAGTGGCTAAGGGTAGTATGTAATGAGTTCACCCACCTTGTCTCTACACTGGAGAAACATTAAGTCTGCAACAAACACTTAGTAGTTTAATTAGCATCAATGACTGTTGAAGTACACTGCCACTATATTGATGATATACATTTAAGCACAGTGTAAAATACCAATGAATCGTCAATCAGTTCAGTTACAAGAATTGTGTAAAACAAGCCCAAAGGGCTTAGCTGTAGTTCTATTTTTATGTGATTAATCGGCCAACGGTTGTAATGCAGAGTAGCTCGGAATAAGACTCCTGGTTAGTGGAGATCCACATAGTGTTACTAATTCAAATTTATAGGTTTACACTGGTTATGTCATGTAACCAATTTTTATTGCTGTTTGAACTGAGAGTTGGCGCCAAGACGCTGATGCGCACACTGGGTTCGTTGATCAGGCACTTGAATCAGTAAAACTGTGGAGGACAGACAATAGTTTTAACAGTTGTGTTGGTGTTTATTATTGATAGTTTATAGCTGTAGTTCAAGTGAGGGTTAACGCATTCTACCCATCCATGTACAATACATTGGCTGACGGAATCAACCTCATCCATTTTTTATTTCCTACAATTTAAAGACTGGTATTAAAATTAATTGCTCCGTGGCCTAAAACTAGTTCAGGCCATAAAACCGGTTCTTAAATGTATTTTAAATGCTCTTTGGAGATTTTGAAAATAACTTTTTTGTCATTTTGAAGGAGCCTGCTTTAAGATCCCAAGACTTGGCTGTACTTCAAGATCATGTGGATGACCCTGAGACAGGCATACAGAGACTGGAAAAGGTACGTCCTCTTCACCCTCTCTCCTGTAGGTAACGCAGGCAGTTGAAAGCTTCCTGGTGCCCTGCTGTCACTCGAAGCTGAGGGGCAACAAGAAGCCGATCTGCCATTGCCTCAGGTGATTATCCTTTCTTATTTATGTTTCTGGTATTGGATATTGTTTCCCTTTATCCATTTGTGAGAGTTAATTTTTTTACAACTGAGCAAATAATTCATATTTGATGTAAATGTGAGTATGACAATTACTTCTGAATGCACCACAATAGTACAACTGAAATATCACCAGTCAATCAATCAATCAACCATCCAACCAACCAATCATTGCTGTCATCTAGGTAAAACACCATAATGCAAGATATTAAACATCAGTTAATCAGTCAAATTAATCCATTGTTCATTATAATAGAATGTTTATTTGTTTTCAGGGTATTCGATTCACACTGGACTACATGATGAAGGTATTCGTTCATCTCCAACCACTCGAGGATGACCTGGAGGACAGGCTATTTGAGACACTACTCTCCCATCTTACACACAAAATAGTCCGCCACGATGTTGCTCTCTCACCCCCTTGTAACATACCTGCCCACTGGTCCGATATTAAGGGCAGCTCTGCTAAGAAACTTTTTCACTTTTTTTATAGATACTTAGATATGGCTCAAGAGAAGATTAATAATCCAGCCGGCCAGAAATCCCCGATGGACAAATAATGAACAAATTGTGATAAACACTAGACAACGAAGATTAAAACCTCCCCTTCACCAAATGTGGTTTGGTCACAGAACTGCTCCTCAAAAAATTACTTTTGCCCTTTTACTCTCAGAACAAAAGGACAGCATGGAGCTGATCTGTTTGTAATGTCTTTGTATGGTCTTGTATTTGTCCCGTCTTGTCTTTGTTTGTTGCCAGTGATGATAAAGGGGATTTCCTTCAATCCTTGGACTGGCAAACCATCATATGAGTGAAATAACCTTAATACGACAGTAAACCCCAATCAGACAAACAATAGCAATCTGTGTTCATAATATTGCAAAGAAAATTGACCCCAGAAATGTTACCAACAAGGCTTTTTTTTTTAAATCTAGGTTGTGGGCTAGTACATAATTTATTCCAATAGTTATTTGGCTGTGTGTTAGTGGTTCGAGTGTCTGCCAACTAATCCTACTTTGATGTACTATCCACGGGTTTGAGTCAGTCTGTCGACCATCAGCTATATGAGAACATGTAAGTCACACTGTGTGGCTCCAGCAATCACGGGGGTCATTTTTA
Organism: Mopalia vespertina; assembly: GCA_030265115.1. NCBI lineage: Eukaryota > Metazoa > Mollusca > Polyplacophora > Chitonida > Mopaliidae > Mopalia > Mopalia vespertina. The sequence continues at coordinate 3,339 of JAQQZZ010040791.1, read as the reverse complement.
CCAGATTTTCTCCAGGTTTTTCACCGTATTTAGGCAAGGACCTGTGTGAAATTGGCTTGTCCCATCACCATTCATTGTTTTCTTCTTTTGTTTCTTTCATTGTTGTCACCCCTATATAGATCATTTTATTAGAACTATATGTATGGATTTTCTAATAAGTTGAAAAATTCATTTAATAATGTTTTAATATATTAAAATAACCTATATTGTACATGTATTTATACACATTTGGTGATTCCGTCCAAACGTTTTAAACCAATCAGGTGTTTAATGAAATTGTTATATTAACCTTCCTATAGTTAGAATGCATATTCTGCTGGAAGGGTAATAAAATTGTTATATTAACCTTCCTATAGTTAGAATGCATATTCTGCTGGAAGGGTGGACATTTTCTTAAATCCATGACTTTGTTATAGCATTAATAAGCAAACTAATTTGTCTTCTAATCTGTGTTCATTGGAGTGGTTTATAAAGTGAACAAGAGTGCACAGGCAGCGACTTTATGTAAACATAAAATGGTCTGAATTCTGCTAACATCAATGTATAAGATTTGCCATATCCCTCATATAAAGACATAATATGAACTCTTTGCTAATGCTTAACTTAACCTTTAAACTTGCATTAAATTACCCCTGAATGTAACAATAATCCTAACTCTGGCACCAAAGTAGATTACTTACATGCTGGACTTAGCTCAGATTTAATAAGACAAGTAAACGGCATGGCAGTGCCTTGGTTCAATGGCTTATGCTTTGGTCTGTTCTTAGATAGATTGATTGCTGTTGCACCCCATGCTTAAGTTATTATCACTCCAATCGAAAAGCTTGTGTTAGCTTTTATAGTACCCACCCAAAAAGCTAATTTTAGTGTTAAGTTTGGCATGATAAGATGGGTTGCCATTTATAGTGTCAGGTTTTGCGTTATGTTGATAATTGGGCTTGTGTATTAACCCAGAGCAACATTAAGCATTTCGTCTTGCCAGAAATTGTACAATGTAGTGACTAGTACTAATTTGCTTTGCTTCCCCCCTCTCATATTCTCCGTCCATGTGTTGTGATATTTACGTATTGTTGTCATAAGTAAAAGTGTAATAATGGGATACCTAGAAACATTAAATGTCCCATTTGGTAAAACTTAGGGTTACGATTCTTAGTAAACATGCCGTTGGGAAATGCTCTTATCTTGTTACAGAAAATTCAAGTATATGAAAAGATTTCAACATTTGTTCATAATTTTCAGATTTACAACACACAATCTGTACTAGATTAAATTTAGTCATGCTTGACAAAGGTTCCTGGCTCAATCCCCAGTGAATCTCATTTATCATCGGATATACTTTGTTTACATCCTCTGCAGAAAACGTGCTCGTTTCTTGACAGCAGGGTTTACTTTTAAACATCCAATTAAAATCTTCTATTTGGTGAATATAGTCTAAATCTTATACAGGCTTACAGACAAAGTTTTTCACACAGCCAATGAAAGGCCGTGGCATGAGATTAACAACTGCAGTCTAAGTTACCCTGTTCTGCCTATCCTCGAGACGAACCGCGGATAAAAACAAAATCATTTGTTTAAATAGCCACTGATCAGTGAGCCTATCTCCAGTTTTGTGTTAATTTATTTATATATTGGAAATCATGTTCGCTTTAAATAAATAGCCACTGTAGGTATCAGTTTGTGATATTGGTAAAATAATAATATTGTAATATTATTACAAATGTGGTTTTTGTTTTTGTTATTTTCGATCAATTGAAAGGAGTATTATTAACTACATTAAGTGGTAGCTTTGAGTGTCTAGACTATAGTTGGTGATAATTCCCTTTGCCCTTGTTACGGCCTGGTACTCTCTGGTCTATAGAGGGAGATCAAGACTGACTTCAAGTGACTTGCGCCGTGTCCTGCTCTGTAATACACGTGTAACTAATTTAAAATTATTTAAAGAAGTAAAAATGTAAAGTTTAAGATTAAAATGACTGTGTTTGGAATTACACTGTTTGTGACTTCTCAGAGGAACTTCTTTGTGATGCAGAATGGCTAACCTCGTCTTAATACACCATATTTATGTCTCAAGATTGTCTTCTACTTTGTCATTGTCCGTAAAATTTAGATTGAAGTGTTATAAAAGTTAAAGTTAATCCAATTTTGATTAGTACAGATCGCTCGTTTGCCAGCCCAATAAGATTTTCTTACTAGTATATGTTGTACTTAAGACACTGGCTTCCAACCTACCTCGATTCGATGGAGTGTCGGCCTTGTCCCTAAACAGCTTTTAAGTGGACTCGGGTTTCTACAGCTAGTTGGTGGACATGTTGTTTTCAAGTTCATGGGTATTGTGAAGAAAACACGCGTGTCACCCTACAGAACAATCTTACGTTTGTGATATCAAAACTTACCCTAGCTGTACTTAAAGTAACCTTAGCAAACACTTGCTTGTTAGCTGTGCTATTTCAGTATAGTTTACTTTCGTTAAAGTTTTCTTTGTTACTGACAAAATTGATATTACATTCATTCAAATCTGCAAGTTAGATGAAAAAAACTTAATTACAGCGGAAATGGCATGTAACGATCCACGGACCAATTCTACAATTGGATCGGAACTTGATTAGGCCGTTTATTTTAGAATGCCGATTTCAGGGAAGAGGTGCGCGATAAAAACCTTCCAAGTTAGCTGATCTGTTTGTGGTGTCTGTATTGCGTCCTGTTGTTGTCCTGTATTTGTCCCATTTGTCTTTGTTTGTTGCCAGGGGTGTGGAGGGTGGGTTCCTGCACCCATTGGGCTGGCACGTCGTCATATAAGTGAAATACCCTTGAGTAAGACGTTAAACCCCAATCAGACAAACAAACAATCAATCCAAGTTAACAGAAACAAATGGAAAGACTGTGAACTGCAGTTCCAAGAGATGTTATTTCCTCAGGCTTACCCACAACCAAACACAAACATCGGACTGATAAGTGTTATTTTATATGTCGGCTGCCTGGAGAGGGTCTATAGTGACGGAATGCCAATGCTTATGTTAATAATTTGGCAGAGGATATTTACACCGCCGCAGTGTAAACTATTTACAGTTTAAATGTATGTATGTGGGAGCCCATCCGCTGTGAAAACATTCACTGCGGTTTTGCAGGCAGCCCTGAATATATATTCCTTTATAATACTCCAATGGTAGTGACTGTGTCAGAAAGAACATCTATACTCAGTCAAAAAAGAAACTTCACACTCATAAATTTCTAAATATTTTCTTGAAACTTAATACAAGAGATAATATTATTATTATTAGAGGTAAATGCGTTGTCAAAGACATCATGACACACAGCAACTCCGACGTGCACAAGCATGCA
>JAQQZZ010040780.1:0-10406 GCA_030265115.1 Mopalia vespertina | reverse complement strand
CATGTCGCCATGTTCATGTTGTCATGTATTTATCATGTTCGTGTTGTCATGTCGCCATGTTCACGTCGCCATGTTCACGTCGCCATGTTCACGTCGCCATGTTCATGTCGCCATGTTCATGTCGCCATGTTCATGTCGCCATGTTCATGTTGTCATGTATTTGTCATGTTCATGTTGTCATGTTTTTGTCATGTCCATGTTGTCATGTATTTGTCATGTTCATGTTGTCATGTATTTGTCATGTTCATGTTGTCATGTATTTGTCATGTTCATGTTGTCATGTATTTGTCATGCTCATGTTGTCATGTATTTGACCAATTTTGTTGATGGGGGTTTGTTTCACCCATTGTCCAGACATTCTGTCACATGTTAGATAACCTAAAGCAGTAAACCCCAATCATCAAATGTTATTCTCAAACATGAAAACAAATATCAGTAGCATTTAAAAAGAACATGGAATAACGACATGTTGAACCATATTGGTACAACTGTCGTAATTTTATAATTTTTTTCACATGTTTGGTTGATAAAAATAAAAAATTAGAATAACAGGTCATCAACAGGACATTGTGTTGTGTGGGTAGTGGTACCCAACAACGATTTTTGTGGCGGAAGATACCTGGATGTGATTTAGTGTTATCCACCTACCATTGGAAGGGTGGACACGTACATCGATAATGATATATGAAGTGTGGACAGGGACTCACCAAACACTCTGGCTCTAGAAGGTAGCACCAATCTCCTGAGGCGTTAGAATCCACCCACAGATGTTCACTGCTGAAGGCCCCATCCTGTAATAAACAAACACGACTATGGGTTATCTTTCTATGTCAGAGAAAAGCACTTAGTGTATCTACCACTAATAGTTTAGCAAGTCAACACACAGATAGATCAACAAATGTGTAAATAAACAAATATATACAGTAACAGATATTCGTTTATTCTTAGTTTGTTTCTTTATTTAGTATGTAAGCTGTGCAGTGGATAAACTGGAGACGATACATGTATCTGTATGTAGACAGGTAAATACATCAACAAGTGTGTAAATGAACAAATATATAAGCTTACAGTAACAGATATCCATTTATTCGTAGTTTGTTTCTTTATTTAGTATGTAAGCTGTGCAGTGGATAAACTGGAGACGATACATGCATCTGTATGTACACAGGTAAATACATCAACAAGTGTGTAAATGAACAAATATATAAGCTTACAGTAACAGATATCTATTTATTCGTAGTTTGTTTCTTTATTTATTATGTAAGCTGTGCAGTGGATAAACTGGAGACGATACATGTATCTGTATGTATACATGTAAATACAACAACAAGTATGTAAATAAACAAATATGTTTGACATATATATGATAAGCCTTCTTGAGAAAATGTCAACAAAATTTGATAATCATGTGATTGAAAGTAAATACAGCAACAGATTCTTATAAATCACATCCTTCTTTGCTTCAATATAATACCTGGCAGTTTACTTAATGGACCTTTTGTTTACATGGACCTGTAAAAATATAGACACGCAAGTGGTATCAGGTGATTATCACTTTTCCCCTAATGAATTTATGGTATCACGTATTTTCTCTAACTGTAATCTTCTCTCTTATTTCCAACACATTTATGAAAATTCTATCACCATTGTGCTTCATTGTACTGTATTGTCATAATCTTTCTATTATGGTCAGTTGAGTTCTTACTTTGATCACAACATATTGACACATGTTGTTATATCACTTGTATCATATCACATTTAGCATAACACTTTTATCATATCACATTTAGCATAACACTTTATCATATCACGCTTAGCATAACTATTAAATCATATCTCTGTATAAAGCATAACACTTTATCATATCACATTTAGCATAACACTTTATCATATCACGTTTAGCATAACTATTAAATCATATCTCTGTAGGCATAACACTTTTATCATTTCAATTTTAGCATAACATTTTTATCATATCTCTGTAGGCATAACACTTCTATCAAATCACTTTCAAAATAAAACTTTTAAGATTGAACATACTGCTTTTCTCACAATACTTTATCACAGAATTTATAACATGAACATTCAAGCAATTTTAGCATATAACAGTTTGTTTTATTAATATATTGCTTATTATGATGTCATTATTATTTCAACTGATGATATTCTTGTATCAGAAAATTTTATCCTTATCCTTTGGCATATATTTTTTATCATAGTCCTTTCAATACTCCCCTTTTATCATAATTCTTTCTTGTAATTTGTAAAAAGTGTTATTTTTAATATTACTAATTTTTCACCATAATTGTAGCCAAATTCTGTGTCGGTTGTCAGTTGATTTTTGTTCATATTATCATAGCTTTTCAAAAAACGTCAGAAATAGAGCAATTCCGTGAAAATGCTCAAATTAGACTTCCTTTTTAACGGAAATTTATTAATCAGTTAACGTAACTATAGGCTGCATGTTTTGTTAAGGCTTTAAGATCTGTTAAGAACGTTTCCAATCGCTTCAGGCTTATCAAGAAACACGATGAAAACAATTGCGTTTTGTGTAAGAATCGATACTTTGGACCATTGTGGGCAATAAAAGCTTGTCCACTTACAGTTTTTTCTAATTACATATCCTAACAAAAATAATGACTTACTATTGAAAAGTAGCTATTTTCAGACAGAATTTAGGACCCTGAAATGAGCTTAAGAAAGCAGGAATGTCTAAAAGTGTTTCTAAGAATAGCTTGGCAAATCCATTTCGCCTAAAAATAGGTTTTTATTTGATTCAAGGAGTCAATGAAAAACAATCTGTATTATGACTGGCTGAAGGCTAAAGTGTCCCTGTTTGCCACCAATCATCGGAACTCGAGTGATAATCCGTTTTGTTGAATTTTCTGATTCGGGATTGCACCATTGCTTTAGTTTATTTCACTCGTATGATCGTGTGGCAGCCTAATGTGGTGAAACCGGTCACCTATATTAATGATCACTGGTAGCAAAATGTGGATAAAGCGAACAGAAAAAGTGTAACTGATATCCTAACACATGTTTGTGTGACCCTTAAATCATAGATCTCTGATGTACAGGGTTTGAGAACCAGGGCACAAGAACCTCTAAACAACAGATTAAGATTGTTTAAATAATCCTCTTTGTGTAGGATACACTATATGATCCTAGATATAAACAAACTTTGTGTAGGATACACTATATGATCCTAGATATAAACAAACTCGACAACCACAAGCTGTAAAAGGTGGTTTGCCAGTCCAAAGGATTATGTGAATGGCTTAGACAATAAAGAATTAACAAACTTGATGGCACAAGACGCACAAGATGGAGTGCCAGTCCAAAAGATAATGTAAACTACCATAGAAAACAAACAATTAACAAACTTGATGACCACAAGATGTAAAACATCGTGTGCCAGACCATAGGATAATGGAAACTTCCATAGACAACTTTAAATTAAGGAAAAAATTAACTAACTCAACGCCCCAAAAGTGTGTCAAATATCTTGTGTCAGCCCAAAGAAAAACAGAAACTTCCAAAGACAACAAAAAATAAACACACTGGATGACCTCAAGATGTAGAACACTGTGTGCTTACTGTGCTAGCTCAATAAATAACAGAAATTTCTTTAGACATCAAAAAATCAACAAACTGGATGACAACAGGAGACAATAGGACACAGCAAAAGATCAGCGTTATGTTGACAGTGATGAGAACACCGGACCATAGAGGCCCCCTCACACTACCCTCTAATAACTATAAGATTGTTTGTTTCATTGGTTTGTTTGATTGGGGTTTAACATCGTACTCAAGGGTATTTCACTTATATGACAACGGATTGTCCACTTCACACGGCTCCTTGCCTTATTACGGTGGAAAACCGAGAGGAAACCTCATAAAAACCACCCCCGCGATTGCGGGAGCCACATCTTGTGACTCACTCATATACCTGAGGGTCAACAGATGGACTCGATCCTGTGAATGGTACATCAAAGTATGCTCAGAAAGCGCACTCGCTAACCACTAAGCCACGGCCGTGGGCCCGTTTGTTTCATTGGGGTTCAATGCCTTACTTAAGACCATTTGTCCCATATGATGGTGTGCCAGCCCAATGGGTGAAGGGAACCATCCTCAATGCCACTGGCAAACAAACCAAGGTAAGACACGACAATCACAGGACGTATTACAATGACATCACAAACAGATGGGCTTCATGTTGCCCCCAAGCTCTGAGAGCACCAGGGCAGACACCAGACAACTCCCTCCCAACCCTCCACACTAAAAGAAATTTTATGTTTGATATTATTGGACAAGTTACTTATGCTACTAGCTATACTATGTACTTTCTATTCATTCTTTTAATTTTTTTTAGTAACTAGTTAAATTGTTGCTTGGGTAGTACTTTTAGGATTAAATAAATGGGTTTGAATACAGAATGGAATTACATAAATCAGAAGCAACAGAAAAGAAATTAAAAAGCTAAAAATATCGGACATAATAATTGCCCATCAACTAACAAATTACAATCAATAATTTAAGTTCACCAGACACAGAATGAACTAACTATAGTGCTAACTATAGAGTGGAAACATAAAATTAAACTTGAATATTATCAACAAAAAACATGACAAGGGAATTATTTTCAGTCTCATTGGACAGAAAAATTGTGTCAATTCAGCTACAAAATTAGATCGCTTATCTGAGCTCATGTTTCTCCAACAATACATGATTTTAAATAACTAGTCGTGGGCGTTATTGATGATTAGTGGACTAAAAAAAAAAAATAATTGATTTTTGGTTCACACCTCTTTTAAAGTCACAAGCTATTTATTCACCTAATTAAGCATACCAGGATAAAAATACAAGTAATTCAATTTTTAATGAAATAAATAATCATACATGGTTGAACGGAATTTTGCCCAAACGGGATGTTTTTTTCAAAGTAAAACACACTTTAATTACATCAATTATCGCAAAGAATTGTCAACACTGCCAAAATTTGAATAACTGTGAACAGAAAAATACAAAAGCCTTCCCCTTCCATACGGACACAACACAGATTTACTCTGAACACTATTTAAAGCTAAGAACACAGTTTTCACTGCCATTTTGGTTTGGGAGGACTTAATCGAAAAATAGCACAAGAAGGTTGATAGGCTATGTGCTCCACACCAGCTACCATAATTTACTTGGGGCAACTATAAAAATAATGGGTTATACCAGTTTTCAGCTGTAAATCTGCTAAATTTCCTTAACTTGTATATATATGCTCAAACAAAGTTATTAACCCAACGTAATTCGAAACTGACTGATTTATATTGATTCACTGATGAATATTGTGATGAATGGTAATTCACTTATATGATGGTGGTGTCATCCAACAGTAATTAGTGACATGAAGACAATCAACCATAAGAAGTGGAGTAAGAGTGATGTTGATATCCCTTCCCTATCACCCACTCAAAACTAGAACAGTGGACTGGGTCTTGAAACCAGACTAAAAATTCTCTCTTCATGGGCATCCCATGTCATCAGTAGATTTTTACTGTGGCGAAATTTTTGTTTACCTTTCATCAGTATATATTGCTTATCTAGCCTACAGCCAATTTTTTACCCATAGATAGTCCCTGCCCAGTGGTCATTTGAGCATGCACTCACGGTCAGTCTGCCCATGGTCCAGAACCCTATTCAAGTACCAATTTTATTTGTTTGCTTTTTAGCTGGTCTCGTAGCTGGCCAGTATCCTCAAATTTCAATACAATTCCATAGCTCTTCTGAAACAATGTTATCTTTTAATATCATTTTGAGAAATATTGGAGTGTATGAAAACATAATCCTACCAGAAACCATTAAAGAATGTTGGCTCTTGTTTGCTCGACTCAGTAGGACAGTATTCCAAATTCTGATATAGTCCCATATTTAAACTGAAAATCTTTATCTTTCTTCAACATTTCTCTTCACAGTTAAGTTACATGCTGAACCTAACCTAACAACAGCTGTCTACAAGCGTATTTCTTTATTGTTCTGGATGTTAATTGGGCCTCAGCGCTCCGTGGCTGTAATGATTACGACCTCTGATGTGGCGTAATGATTGGAAAACAATTTGTATCAGTTACTGCTGTGAAAAATGGTGCAGTTAGCTTAATCAAGGAGAAGGGTAAGTAGACACAGTTAATCACTGCCAACAGAAATAGAGTCTTTTAGAAAAACACATGGTTGTGTGCTGGCATTTTATCTTCTAGACCATTTACACATTTTATAAAAATCAATCTCCCAAAATAACATATTTGTAGATAGGTGTTTCAGACCACATTCTGCTCAGAAGTCTCACAAAAATCAATACATTTAAATGGATTCTTTGTCAATGGTTAAAAAATTATTAAAATTTTTATTATGAAATCACAACTCTATTTGGTATTTCATTTCCAGTACAGTGAAGATCTAACAATTTATCATACACAGATGATGGCAGAAATTTTATGCCGTCATCCAGTCAGTGTATCTGACCAGATGTTAGCAGGACCTTCATGCCGTCATCATCCACATATCCAACCCGATGTTGGCAGCATATTTTGAATCGATATAATGATAAGACTTTTTTTTTTCAGCAAAAAAACCTATATCAACCCAACAGACAACATCAGGCTATCCTTCAGGGGTTGGCATGATGATGGTCGAGGGAGAAATCAAGATCGTGGGATAGTCTGGCCAAAAACCGGCTACGTCATAAAGTTTGAACATGGCGGCTTTATTATACAATTGAGCATACGAAAGTAAAAGCTGTTTGTTTTTTAATCTCCCCACCACAGCATCTATATGGAAATGAACATGGAAAGCATACTAGCGCATGGCATACTTATCATTTTCAAGTTCAAAGTTCAGAATTAACGTAAATGTCCTCCGTCATGTAGTACTATCGGGCAATTTAGTTAGTGATAGGAAAAAGTAAATTTAATTATATTTGATTCCTGATACAAGAATGTACATCAAAAACTAGCAATTATCACACAATGTTTCCGATACATACTTCTTGTAGGAAAATCAATGATCAGAAATGGAATAAGTAAAATTGTTTACAAGGACATAAGAGAATATACAAATCATCAGGGGTTGGCATGATGATGGTTGAGGAAGAAATCAAGATCGTGGGATAGTCTGGCCAAAAACCGACTACGACATAAAGTTTGAACATGGCTGTTTTATAACACAATTGAGCATACGGAAGTAAAGGCTGTTTGTTTTTTAATCTCTGAAGGTCCCTTCAAGATTCAAATAATGTGAAGAAGGTCTGACTAAAGTCTTTCTATTTTCTACATATATGCAAACTAAATTGGAGAAAAATATGCCATATTCAAACATGTCCATATGGAAAACAAATAGGTTTCAAAATTTAATCTGTTGGTAGGGTTATCATCAGAAATAAACTCTCTACATGATATGGAAATTTATAGATACATTATCATTTAATTCTTGTTTCTGCATCAAAACTGAATGGAAACAGATGAGAAACCATATATCAAATTACTTTCAACTGTTACATGTATGAGATAATGAGACCATCAAAAGAAAGACTCTTTCTGAAGTCCAACATTTGAAAATAGTAACCAGAACGATATGACAGACAGAAAAAGAATAGTGCTAAGTAAAACTGAAACTTTCATATTTTAGGGTTTCTATGTTAATGTTTCAAGGATTCTATGTTTCATGTGTTAATAATAAAAACAGACTCGTTAACAGAAATGCATATTCTTGAAAAGTCGTAAAAGCTTTAAATCAAAACGAGACGCTCTGCATATCTGTATGATTAAATTGTAACAAAAATAGCTAATATCATAAATTAATTAATCAATTAATTCAAATAGCATTAATCTTCATAAGCCGCGATTTTTTAAAATCTATATTTAAATAATTTACAATGTATTACAGAACACATAATGAATAATGTATCTGAAGCCTGAAAACCTTCACCTAAATGAATGTAATTTAAAAATGACTTCAAATGCTGTTTAATTTATCACAGTTCAATCATCAACTTTAATAGGAATTGATAGATGTTGGATATGATGAGTTGCTCAATCAAATTTGAATACTATAAACCTTACTTAAGTGAGAAGTCAAAAGGGGTTTGTTTGCTTGATTTGAGATTTTATGTCCAGGTCTATGCCATTGGGGAGAACGGACTGAATGGGGTCTTCCCATGGTTATACAATCTTATTTTAGGAGGACAGATTTATAAGTTTCCCAAATTGTTTGTAGTGTTCATCTAAATTTGCAAATTGCTATTGATTTTGACAAATTTCGTCAATCTAATCATCAATGAAGTTTGTATTTTAAAGCAATTTTGCTTTATTTTTCATAAATATACATTTATGTATTAAAATTTTTTTTATATTACAAAATTTTAGAGGACCCAATTTTAAGGTAATGTTGGAAAAGATTACAGTACAGGCCTCGCCCATGTCGTACTATTTCACTCATATGTTTATGCCAGCCCAATGGGTGATGGAAATCCCCTTTGACTGTACAAGCAAAAATCAAAGACGAGACAGGACAATTACAAGACAGAATATAAAGAACATCCAAAACAGATCAGCTTCATGTTGCCTCTTATCTCTGCAAGCACCAGGGCAACAGGAAGCTTTCTACCAACCACCCTTGTTGAAATAAAATGTTGTTCAGTCCATCAACTAGCTGCTAAATTCCCCTCAAATCATAAATGTATTAATAAATCCAATAAAGCCCTATAAAAGAAATCACCAATCCCTGGCAACTTTAACACTTATGAAAACTCTCATGGGTAGCCCAATACTAAAAACAAACTATCTACAGGAGAGTTTTTGCTCACATCATTCTTGATATCAAATCTCCAGTTTTCAAATAAAAGCTGTATAAAATAACAAAAAGACATTTACTTACTCCCCAGTCCACAGTAGACCGTAATTCTCTCTTCCTGTATCCATGTTCGGCATGGCACGGATGCAGAAAGTTGTTATGGTTGAAGGTACTTTTGGATATTGCTTTTCTGAAATAAACCATAAGAGAAATGAAAATTATTGATTGAAATCTCAAAAATATCATTTATAGGTTAAATACATGTGTCCTGGTACACTAGTAGTGCAAACCCAAAGAAAGAGGGACTCATTTTGACTGAATATTTTTGTTTCATTTTGGCATGGTCCGCCATTACAAATATGACCATTTTCAGAATATTAGATGCATGTACATTAATATTCACATGTACACTGATCTATACAAAGGAGCACCTGAATACACATAATCACAGATATGTACATAAGATGGTAAAGAAACATGGAGAACCAAAGTTCACTGATAACAATGTTCTATAACTACACTGTTACAGTAGATAAAAAAAAACAACACCTGGTTACGAAATAGTTTTGTTCCATTTACTGTTGAAGAAGCATTTTAAAGATAAGTTTTTAAATATTCCCCTTTTTACTTTTTAGAATTGCAAGCAGTTAAAGTGTAAAAGAATGAACAAAATTATAACACGGACACAAATCAATATCCATAAAACAGAGAAGAAAAACTCCTTAATGAGATAATCATGTTAAGTTAATGTTTTTGAGATGGGCTAAATGTTTTTTTATTATATCATAATGCTGAATTTAGGTGGAGAACTGTTGTCAATGAAGTATATAACGGGATGACTTAAACCTCATCAGGAAATGAACTGAATCAAGCAGTTGTGTACTGCAGTTAATGAGAAGAGGCATAGAGTGATAGAACAGGAGATAACTGCCAGTTATGTAATAAAACACATCAGAAAAACATAACACGGTCTGGTACACAGAAACTTTCTACTTTGGAAATTTAAATCATCTCCAAGACGCGACAAAATGATCCGCATATCTCTTTGATTATCTAGCAGTATTAGTTTGATTAGGCTTTGACGCCATACTTGAGGGTAATACACTTGAATGTTGGCCGCTTTAAAAGTTGAAAGTAGCACCTTTAGTGTCAATAATGAACTTATTGTAATGTTTCATTTGTTTGATGAACATACCCATCAGCCAAAACGGAAATGAGAGATTCACCTTAACAATCAGAAAGATTACATTAAAATAAGGTACAAAACAACAGAGCTTCATGGGGAAGATAACAAATTTAACAAAAAAACTTTAAAACTAAAAAAAACAACACAAAACAAAAACAACCTTAAAAAACATGACGGATGAGGGTTCGATCAGTGGAACTTAACCGAAAAAAAAAATCTTTAATGAGAGTGTGATGTTAAGCCAAAGATGTGAGATGGGCTTCTGTCAAACACTGAGTGGGTGATGATTTAAACCAGTTTCGTCAGGAAATCTACTACATCAGGCAAGTTCACACCACAATCAAGAAAAGTTGGGAGTTGATAGAATTTTTTTTTCACTGTTAGATAA
>JAQQZZ010040769.1:0-10406 GCA_030265115.1 Mopalia vespertina | reverse complement strand
GGCAATGAAAAAGCTAAAAACATTGTCGTCATCAGGATTTGCCATACCAAACAAACAGAATCACAAATGCTGTGTGCGAAAAGTTTATGGACACACCTTCGAAGCTTTTGCAAATATAAACATAAGTCACTTTCGTCTTTCTGATTCGTGTATAAAATACCTGGATATTAATGCATTGTTCCCGCTACAGTATTTAAAACTTTTAGACTTGAGTGGAAATCAAAATTTAGGTCTGAGTGAAACACTTGCATCTTTACGAGGACTTGTAAACAAAACTATAACGCACGTGGATATGAGTAGAGCCAATGATTTGTCTTTACACGATAGGATAGATGTTACGCTAAACGGACATACATTCCCTTATCTTAATTCCATATGTATTCAGTCTTTAGATATTTCTAATAATTTTATAGTTTTCTGGCAAAGATTACGGCTGTCTCGGGCAGACTGTCTGGAGGAACTGAACCTCTCTGGACACAGCACCATTGTCCATCATTTGTGGTGGGTGATAGTACTTAAAGGATCTTTGCCGAATCTACGATCATTAAACATAAGTGTGCTACATGGACCCAGAAGGATCAACCATAACGAAGAAATCCATCTAACGGAACCTACACCCTTACACCAGTTGACGTCAATTGATATGTCTTTCCTCCCAATGTCCTGTGACTTTCAGAGCGAGCAATTTCGGACTGTCAAATTTGAAAATATTTCCGGTTGGAATTGCTCTTCTTTTCGCACACCTCATGTAACATAGAAGATGCATAACGTATCTCATCTCACAATGCGTCAAACCAACCTAGCCGACGGGCTAGCCACAGACATATATAACAAATTCACATTCAAGAGCATGGTGTTCTTATACTATTTGGATTTATCTGATAATCAGCTTACATACATTCCTGAAAATTTGTTCTCAAATAATAACAACTTGAAATCCTTATCTTTAGCCAACAACAAGCTCTCTGCTATCCCTAAACATTTGCTCCTTGACACAAACTTGGACTACTTAGATCTGTCTTTTAACGTTATACAATGGTTTACGACGAGGGAAATTGAGTACCTTGACAATCACAAGAGTGAACATCCAGATTTCCACGTCTTACTTGGCAACAATCCATTCGTTTGCTCGTGTATGAGTACTGACTTTCTTGAGTGGTTGAATCGCACTTTAATCGTTATAGATTATGGAAACCATTTTATGTGCCGATTTCCCAACGGCAGTCAAGCTCGTATCGTAGATGTACTGAAACGATTTAAAGATTTCTCAGTACCATGTGTCGGTACGTTATGGTTACCCATTGCTATAACGGCCACTTTGGTTGTGATCCCCCTGATTGTTTGTGTTCTTGGATACTACAGACGTCGCTGGAATATTCACTACTGGTTTTACACACAGTGCAAACCATCAGAAGACATGTTACCTGAGCGGAACTACCAATACGATGTATTCGTGGCCTATAATCACAACGACAGTGATTGGGTTCATCACAGTCTGCGAGAATTCATGGAGGGTCCTGAGAGGGGTATAAGTCTATGTCTGCACTTTCGTGACTTCATGGCTGGTCAAGGTATTCAACAGAACATCGTAGACTCTATCAACAACAGTCGAAAAGTATTACTTGTGATTAGTCGACATTTTTTGAGTAGTAAATGGGGAGAATACGAGATAAAAATGGCGACGATGAGATCTTACCAAGAAGGCTGGTCAAACGTGATTGTATGCGTTTTACTAGAGGAAATTCGTATTAGGGAAATGCCACGTACGCTTATGAATCTATGGCAACGAGTCACCTTTCTCGTTTGGCCTGAATCATGCCTTGAACAAAGTCGGTTCTGGGAGAGACTCTTTTATGCTTTTGAGTAATGTCCTATTGTGTCTTCCATAGAAAAGTAGCGGTATATTGAACTATGTCATATTCGCAGATTTAAAAGCGACATAATCAGCCAGAGTAACTTGTTTTGCTATTGTTACGATAAAAACCTAACGGAATGAAAATAACCAGCGATTTAATTGTTCACCATATTTATTGTCAACAGAACATCAACATTAGCAGTTTTATACAGTGTGGTATGCAATGATATAACAGCTTAAGAAAAACAATTCAAAATAAGCGACAATGAAAATATGAACCTTATGTAAAGTAACTTACATATATAGTATACAAAGGATCAGCGTATAAACGTGTCTAATAATCCAAGCTAGTCCAAGCTAGGGAGTTGACTTTCACAAACCGGTCACTGATGAAAATTTCAACTTCTTCGAATTCCACAGAAGTAAATCCTTGAATTCACAATTCCAATGTATAATACACGAAATTGTTCCGAAGTAATTCACAACAAGATGGGTATATAACATCAGGATACGGTATAATTCCCCTTAAAAAGCTATCTAGACTTGGCTCAGAATTCAATGAAGAGTAGGTATAACACTGTCCAAATGCTTTTACAATATAGCCAAAATGACCAATAAACTCTTCTACCTTTCGCTGACTTGGCCGACTGATTCATTCATTGACATAAGTTGAGATTCATTTGTGATTTGTGATTTGGGAGATGTTGAAATATAAAACAATAACCTCAGGCCTAAAAAAAATAACAAAATGGTTTCAAGTGTTATAGGTGCAAACAAACACTGACTGTCTGACTGTGATAACTGATCAGAGAGGTTATCAGAATATTCGCTACTGTTCTAGAAGTAAACAAAGATTGATTGACCCAATGCTACATGTTCTCTATCAAATAAAGCTTATAAAAATATTAAGATTACATTCTGAACAAAATAATGCAGATATTAGTAGTGTCTTGGCTGTCCATTGCAATGCGTTATGGCCATTTAACATGATAGTAAATATCACAAGTATATAATAATGAATTTTAAAATATGTGGCAGATTGTACCAGTAAGATTAGAGAATATATCTGAATATGTCGATTTTGCGACGATTTAACTGTGTTTCATCATTTATTCAACATAGTCATCACCGTTCTCTGCCTATTTAATATTTAAATACTTTAATATGTATTAGTAGAATGTGCAACGTGCTGGTTCTGGACCACACCCTCTTGGGAGCCTCTCTCACTCCCTAGGAGGGCCCCAAGGCGTTATACCACTTTTTCCTGGGACCCTCCCCACCCCCTAGGAGGGTCCCAGCATAAACAAAATCAGAAGGCCAACTGTATAGCCACCGCAAGTCGCCAAACAAAATACCCCACGCCGGGCCACAACTAGACAGCCAGAGGAGGGGCGTCATTGCTCCTCCCCCCCCCCCCCCGCACATAAATAACTGTGCCCGATATTTTTATGGAAAATCCCCCCCCTCCCTAGGAGGGCCCCATGCCCAGCACACACCCCAGTGTACAACCTTTTTTCGTATTGAAGACTGCCCCCTGGAGGGTCATACCGAGATGGATTCTCTGACTGCCCCCACGATGCAGCACCTCCCCGGCGCCAGCAGGGCCAACATCTTGGATGATAATGTCGACAAAAAATGCTCTGGGCACGGGTCGGCCGAATCGGAGCCTGCACCCACACCGATGCCTTGCCGCTGCTATGACCAGGTCCTGAAGATGTTCCCCGAAATGTTCGGCGAGGTCCTGGAGACACTCGCGGAAGAGGGGGGAGACCGGTACATCGAAAAGGTTCTCGGGGGGAGGGGGGTGTCTGAGCGTTGCGTCGCAACCACAGAATAGCTTCTTCTCTTCCCAGGCTGGTTCCACAGATTTTTTTGTCTTTGTCACTCACCCTCGCTCTCGTTTTCTGTCTAATCCGCTCCTTCTCTTGGTCATATTTGTCCGCCTCGGAGAGGATGAGGATGAATTTCTCAGCAGAAATGTTGTCGTCCTGCATGGCATTGGAAACGTGGTCTGATACTGTGTTTATCTTACAATCGACCAGGACGCGAATTTCGTTGTTCTTTTTGGCCCTGTAGTACAGTTCTTGCTGCAACGCAACTGTCCCGATCGCAGAGCCGTCCGCCGTTGAGTCCACAAAGCTAGCCGCATCTGGCCAGATGACATCGTCGTTGTCGGGCACAACACTATCACCGTCAGCGCCCGCGTCATCCACGTTGTTGTCCTCAAATGCTGGGTTGTCGAAGTCGGCCATGGTGAAGGCTCTATTGAGCACGATAGATAGCCTTCTAATACAGACATCAATGGCAGCTGAGAATTACGGACGCCAGCTCAACCCTCACCGAAGATTGCGCGATCCGCACGGGGTTAAAGGCTACAGGCAGACTGTCGTGGTGACGAGCAACCCTAGCAGTATCGACCAGAACCAACAGCTCCTCGTTCGGTTTCCAAATCTCGGCCAGCACGATGTCCTAGTCTCCGGAACAACTCGGTTCGCCTTCACCATCACGCTAAATTCGGCCGACGCCAACAGGACTGTGGTTCAAAACCTGAGCTGCGCCATCGTGAAGAAGACGATAAAAGAGAGCGGCCACGAGATCCGGTCTATCGACGACAGTGATCACATTTATTGATACTCTGGAAGACCAACCAGGAGAGAGAGAATGGCCAGGGTATATCCCTATCCGAAGAAAAGAACGTCACAAAGCTGCGGATAGGCGCAGGCGATGGTAACGTCGATGAAGTGGAAGACAATGCTATTGCGAAGGACTACGGCTACTGGAGAGCCGTTCTATCCCAGCGCACTCGGCGACCGCCTCGATTACGAGCTCACCTTTAATGACTTTGTAGTCCAGGGGATCCGCGTGATCCAGGCCATCGGCGAGGCGGTAGATCTAGAGACAACCAGCTTACGTATCGACAACATCTATCTTGAATTTGAGAAGGTGACTCACCCAGACCTGGCCCGCATTATCCGGGGCCAGAATACAGGGAACCCCGCAGTGCTCTACGACCGCATCCTGTTACACCGCAAGATCAGCAAGAATAAGAAGGACTCCGTGTGGAACATCAACATGAACGTGCCAGCCCGCAGCATGAAGGGTGTCCTGATGCTCTTCGAGGACACAGGCGCTGCCTTCAAGCGGGATACTGACGCCTTCTACAACCCGGAAATCCAGAAGATCAAGTCACCATCGAGGGAGTCCCCAATCAGTTATATTCTCAGAGCATGCGCCCCTACCAGCAATGGGATGAGGCGAAGAAGTTCTTCGCCGCGGGTAATAAGCGCCACCCTGAAGTAGGCATGATCGCTAAAGACCAGGTGCTGACGGACGTATCACTCGGGGAGTTTCTGACCCCTAAGTATGCCCTGTGACTCGACCTAAGAATGTTGGATGATGACCAGCTTCACGGTAGCGCAAGACGAGTTGTTAACACCAGCGAAGGCATAACACTGATGACTCTGGGAGTCTGGCATAGTGTCTTGTTGATGAAACGGATTATCAGTTTCAGTTCCATCAAGCATGGGATAGAGACCCATGCTAGCTAGGCTATAGGGTCAGCTATCAATGTCCTCAAATAGGAACTTGTCAAGCTTCTCAAGCTCGCAAAGAGCGATCTCAGCGACTGCAGTACCCCGAAGCGATTTCATAACGACCAGTGAGCCCACAGAGCAGGTCACCAAGTCAGACTCCTTCCAGGACACGTTTCCGGACGTATTTCAGAAGTACGTTCTTCCGCAAGTATCGAGAAATAAATTGGCACAGGCGTGGTACAGCAACCCTATGCAGTTTTGGCAGAACCAAGTCAATTTCGCGGTGGTGTGCCAACACAGGCTGCGGCGCGACAGGAAAGGAACATCACTCCGCCATCGATCCCCAAATCCGCGCTCTATATCGTTTTCATGTCTACTACCAGATCCGCCGGATCCTGATGGAGATCCAGACCCCACTCCCCCAGGACCATGCCTGGGAAGCATATAACAACTACTGCAACAGAAGAGCGTCTGAGCGAATTCGCAGCGAGATGGACGTGTCTCCTAATACCGGCTGGCGTCGGAATGGGTTTAATAAGGGCCAGGGGAAGGCCAGGGTTCCACATGGCGGGCAGGGGTCCCCACGCAGGATATTACGACGAATCCAACATGTCTTTCGAGAGAAGCTCCGGTAAATACCACATTGACTTCACCCAGCAGAAGCAAAATTCTGATTGGACCACCTTTATCACGGACAAGCCGCAGGGCTTTACACATTCCGACGTTGAGAGGTTAAACAATACTATTCGAACCGATGTCTGGGCGATTCTAGGAGCTCAGGCCCAGAGAAGAACGCGTGTGAGGAGAAAGCACCGCGTTTGATGCCCTGTGAACGCTGAAGACGCCATATCTTCGCCAGTAGACATCCCGTCAGCGATCAAGCAATATCAAGACCTGCTGCGTTACGCGGGCTCCAGGTGGATTTCGTCTTTGGGATTGGCCTGTATATAGCACCGAGTTATATGCTTCACCGCATAGGCCAAGCGGTGGCTACAACAACGTGATCGTCATCGCCAAAAGCCATCTGACGCTGGGTGAAAGTGCTGGGGTAAATGTGGCCGACGTTCTTAACCCAGTCTTTGAGGCCGCCGTTGTCAGACGGCGCTGGGGCCGGCAGGGCGCCGCCCGCCGAAGTACCTCCTGTAAGCGCAAGAATCAGTGTCGAGATGGTCATGCCGAGAGCCGTAAGAATGCTCGCGATCGTGATGCCTTGCTCCCGAAAGAGTGTGCGAACGCGATCGACCAGACACGTGTATTCGTGGAGGATCAAGCCTATCGTTACTCGGATGCAGTTGATTTGGGAGCGCAGAGCCTCTCTGGTACTTGCGGCCGCCTCCAGACGCGACACTTGTTCATCTTCTAGGTTGGGCAAGCGTTCTGCGACACGACTGCTGCTGAATTCATCAGCTGCTTCCGCCAACTTTCTCTGGCTTGCCCATAACGGAGTTGAAACCCTACGTTCTGGACCCCGGCGAGCGCCTCCCCCCTTGGCTTCGGCTCTTTTATAAGGAGTTTCAGGGCGAGTCAAGGTTGCTCGGCAAAGCTGGCCTTCTCTGGTCGGCCTCTGGGAAAACGACGTGATACTTACGCAGGAAGAGCGATGGAGGGTGAGCGAGATGCTGGCTCGGACGAAACACACCAAGCTCCTGTTGAAAACCGACCAGCAGACTGTTTATATGGTCTTTAATTGAGCTTCTTCCGCATATCAAGATACGAAGCACAGCTGAACACTTTTTTCTGCCTCGTATTACGCCATATTAGACTCCGGGTCCAGGGGATATATGTGTAAACATGGACGATGACATTGACAAGTTTCTTGATGAGATGTATGGCGACGATCACAAACAGCCTCTCACCACACAGGCTGCGGGAGGTCAGGTTGGAAACTATCTTGGACCCCCCCCCCCCCCCTGACAGCAGACAAAGTCGACAAGCTTACAGATCAAGAAGTCGACAAGCTGCATTCCCGCTATGAAGCACGGTTGGGCGCGGCTATGACGAAGACTCTTGGGCAGACATCTCTGCAGCTGTATTCAGGCGTGGTCAGCAAGCTTCTCCCCATCCCCGTTGAAGCCCATCCAAAGCTCGTCGCAGAGCTTGAGGCTGATCCGTTCGTTGAGCACGCGGTATGCAATGCTATGCGGTGGATTTATCACAGGTATAGCATGTACTTAGCACCGCTTATCGCCGCGCTAACCACTTCTAAGTACTGTCGATTTGAAAAGACATGTCCTAACAGCATGAATTACGAGTCAACCAACGAGGATAATGGAACCGACAGCGGAGCCAGAGATGCAGAGAGTGACAGTGACTAAGGAGATGGATCCAAAAAAGGTCGCCGTTGGACGGGCTGCAGCCGCCCCCAGGCACGCGAAACAGGACAAACTGAAGGCAGACCTTCAAGAAGCCAAGCTTAAGCTAATGGGACCGAGTAATTCGCAGAAAGATCCTCCAAAATCGGACCTGCCAGAACAGCGGACAGGCCCGCCAAAATCGTAGCTCCCAGCACGGAATGCCACCGACTGAATACCTGGGATAATAGGAGGGTTGGCTTTAGCCGGGGCGGTGTTGTTCTATCTTAAGCCCTGGGGGTCGAGAGGAAAGCAAGCGCCGCATGACAAAGGCGACCGAAAAAAGGAACCAAAGCCGTTTCCCAAATTGACGCCGCCTGACAAAGGCGACCGAAAAAATTAACCAAAGCCGTCCACCCAATTGAACAGTCATCACTACATGGCATAACGAAGTTCTCCGTAATCATGTCTACCGATGGATAGATGCTCGTCAACACGCTGTACCAAGGCGCGGTTGTCGCCCTGTTGGTCATAAGCTACGCTCGCGTCGGCAATATGGCGTTTGGAGAAGCCTATCCAAAACTCGACCTCTCCCCCCGAGACGTGGGTATGACCGTTGCTGGCGTCTCCGTGGTTATGCCGTCCAAAGATGCCGTAATGAGACAAGGGATCATACCTGCTGATATCATGAAGTAACGCGAAGGATGGCCTCTATCGCAATGCTTGTTGGAGGTGCTCTTGCAAACGCTCTGGCTTTCTCGGGGTCGAACTTTCTCTTCTCATCATTGAGAAGCTCGGATATGGATGAGGAGCGAAAACGTCACGATAAAGCAGTCGATCAGCTCCAAGCAGCGCAGGTAAAATGGTCTCGAAACGGACAGAGCTCCTTTACTGGATCAACGATAAGCTCCGCTGCCAAGGCCATGCTATGCGGACTTGTCGGGATGTCGATGCCGTAATCTGTGAGGACGCACAAGTCTTTCCTCATAAACTCGCTCCTCTAGCACCAGAGCCCCAGCTTTTTTACTTTTACACATCGTCTGATGACCAGAAGGACCGTGAGATTGCTTTCGTCATAGCCGCTATGGCCGCAACTGGGTTTGTTGCCTACAAATTAGCGTGACAAACCCGTGCTAAATGTTTGGCCTGTTGAAGACTCGTACTGTCTTACATAGCAGCCTTCGATGGACCGCAAGCAAGCTTGCGATGGCAAACTTCATTGGGAGCATATGGTGGCCTCGATGCAGGATTTACGAGCCTACAAAACCGTTGTCTTGGCGATGTTTGAAGATGGACGGGTGAATTTAGGACGTTTACTCGTGTTGAAACAATTCATCGACGATGTGTGTGATCAAACTCAACACCCTGACGCCATACGCCGTTACTACGAACACACCGTGTTACCAACGCTTGACGAATTGTCTCGGTGAGTAGACAGACGAGGGGAAGACGTAGCCGTGCCATAGTTTTTGGCCTGTTCAGGACTCGTCGCTGTCTTACATAGCAACCGGGGTTGTCGCCTATACACTAGCGTGATTACGTAGTTATATTTTTGCGGTGACGGAGTCACGACGACCTGAATAAGTTACCAGTAAAATAAACAAACATTATTATAAAGATACTAAAAAGTTTAATCATTTTTAAATGAATCACATTTTTCAATTTTATATTGACCTTCATAACTCATTTTCAAATTTTATGCACTTTTGGCTTATAGTAAAGGGAGATCACCTTCGTCACTTCCTGATAAGACAGTAATGGTGCCGGTTTATCCCAAAGTTCCCCGTCTGCGTTAAAAAGCTAGATGGTACTTGATGGTTACAAAATGCCTTACATAGAAAGATGGTAAAAACACGTGTTTGCTTTGTTTATCTTCCAGCGGTCCCAGAATGCAATAGTTTCACATTCATGCACTACTGCCTAACAGAGAAATCTTATAGGATCCTATTGGATTTTGGACATCCTATAGGAGTCTATAGGATAATTCTAAAACTATATAGGATAATTGTAAAATCCTATAAGATACCATAAAAAATCTTATAGCATTTTGTAAATGCTTTTAAGCCTTACTGAAATTTTATTTTAAAAAATGTACGCCTATACGTCATAACAACACAATTGTGACGTCACTGGTGATGTAACATACCTGTACATGAATTATTGATGTATCAAAATTTAGTCAGACCATCTGTCCATATACATCATCTACCACGGTTGACACATAACAGTCTATGCTGTCACGCCATTTAGACTGTTTCAAATTTATAGGGAACTGTCTTCTCAGGGCGTTACGGTCCAATTCACCCAGAGGTATTCTACAAGCATCTTCCCGAGGCTAGGCAGAAAAGAAGATAGTCGAATTAAACCTCTCTTCCTTTCCAATCGTGCCTTCATAGACGGAAAACCCTGAGTGAACTAGTCCACAACAGCTACCTTCGGATGACCTTTCATTGCCCCATCCAACAGAATAGAGCTTCCAATCGAATGAAAGTCGCGGTCTAAAAAAAGGATGACAACTATAGGCTAGACATGTAATACACACGCATGATCTTAGTCCCATTAACGTTTCCCGACATCGTCACAGACACGTTAAAGAAGAAGATCAACCAAAAACCATATTCTATAAATAAGTAAAACTTTTTGTGTGTAATACAACACATTAATTTCCATTTTCATAACCTGATCGTAACTCTGGTTATCATCCATTAAAGAGCAACACAAGCACCA
>JAQQZZ010040747.1:0-10407 GCA_030265115.1 Mopalia vespertina | reverse complement strand
TGGAAACAAATTTGTCACTACCAGCTTAATTGCCCTGTGTGTTTGGTACAGACAGATGACAAGGACCGAGAGCAATCCGTAAACGTGTAGATTGCTGGATAAAACTCATCAAGAAGATAATTTAACAGAATACCCAGTATCCACTCATAATCAAATAGCCTATAGTTGCCTTAAACCCAGAACGGATACTTACAATGGGATTGTTGGGAAAGATTTGTGTTTTTACGATGGTCGAGCTTGAGTTCAAAATATTAAAATCTGCTAAAAAAACGGAAGCTATCGAACTAATAAAAAAACTTCGAGGCTGTATTGTTTGAAAATGATAACTTGTATGCCTACGATGAATACTGACTGCATACAACGTTCACTGGGCACAAGCTGAAGATATTTGACTTCAGATAGCTTTCGTCCAGTATGGTTTCTGGACTTTTTCCAGCCTTTGAATCCAGAGACTATACTGGACGAAAGCTGACTGAAATCAAATATATTAAGCCTGTGTCCAATGAACGTTGTATACATTCTGTACCGACCAAGCGTATGAATCTCTTTGGATACAATGAATATGTTTGACAAATTTGACAAAAAAAGTCGATTGTCCTCAAATATGCAACATTAATAACCACCTTTATAATGCTATATAGCCAGATATGCAGTGTGAAGATGACAGAACACTCAAGAAATCCACAGAAAACGGACATTATGTAAAAATAACGCCATATCCGAAGATTCCAATACAGATACATAGAAATCCCACAGACAGGAGAAACCCAAATACTCTTTCCTCAGACGTATGTAAAAGATAACGCTCACACATGCATTATTCAGGTAAAAAATTGCCAATCCGACTAAATAATGATCATTGAATGTTGGGAACTTTCTGACCACCGCAATGTCATTCCGATAAGGCCTTATTAACCGATGTTTTGTATTGCTGAAGTTCTTTCCTTAATTTGTACATGGAAATAAAAAAAAAGAAACAATGCTACTTCAATTTTATTGCTTATTGTTTTTCTGCTTTGGCTCGATAGTAGTAATCTAACCTTTGAATAAATAAATAAATAAATAAATAAATAAATAAATAAATAAATAAATAAATAAATAAATAAATAAATAAATAAATAAAGGCAAATAAATAAAGTCATCTTTGGAATTGAATATACACACAATTACAGTCTGATTAAAATCTTGCAATAATCAAATTGTAGGAATGTTCTTTTTATAATAACTTTGTCGACGCCAATGTTCTCTGCAGAATGTACAATTTAAAAAAATCTTATCACAATGTATAACTTAGGCCGATTTGAAAGAAAAGACCCTTTGTCATTTTCCTTTCGATGCGTCATAAGTGGTGGTTTATATCTGAAATCAGACGATCCACATTTATTTATTTATTTATTAAGCTTTGATATCGGGTGATTCACAAAGAGGAATACAAAACCAATATCTGTATACTGATTCCACTGTATAGTCGTGTATGAACGTGTGGAATTTGTTATAGCTATATTTAGAGTTTTCCTTTATGAAACGGATAGAATAACCAACATGTTCAAAATAAACCTTTAATACGAAAACAAAACACAAGGAAAGTTCAAACTATTGGTGAAAAATGTTTAGAATAACTCACATTCTTAAATATGCATTTTACATCGGCCTCATATTGACTTGCTTGATCTTCAGAATTTTAATAGGACAGAAAAAAAATAAGAAAACAATCTGTTCGAGTTTTAAGCACTAAAATGATATCTTTCTAAACTCTGACCTCAATAAACTCGGTCATAATTTCTCTGTATTAAATCTCTTAGTAAAACGTTCCTCTTGTTTCCCTTTAAACAAGGGTGACTATAATCTTTATGACATACGCTATCGGATTGTGTAAACGTTGACGATTTTAAGAATAAAGTAGAAACAATATTGTCACAATATTTTTCCCAACTGGGTTCTAAACTAACTTCTGTTACACTACAATGAGATAATTCTTCCTCCTTAAAGTTATCTCCCTTGTCTGAGTTATCTGCTGATTCCGGGTCGTCGCCACCGGGCAATTTCTTGTAGGCAGAGGAATGATTGTGATTGCAGGACACCTGAACACAGCTCAATCGATCACGATAATTAGTGACAGTGTCAATTGATTTATGTAACTCTGCTAGATCTGGGAGGGGGCTCTCGTTGTAAATGCCTACCATGTTTCGCTCTGTTTGTTCTAGTCGTGTATCGTCTTTTCTATATCCCAGACAGTTTTGTGGGGTCTCGTAGGATTGATCAAGTGGCGAAAGAATTGCCGACAGAACAGAAGCATTGTCACCTTCCATATTTTCACTAACAAAGGAATGATCTTCTGTAGCTATAAGGAAGAAAGAGGGAACACTCTCACTTCTCACTCCCCTCCAGTTAGCAGGAATTACATCAGGAATTTCCTCGTACATGTGGTTTAAATTGTCTTCTTCCGATTTTTCGGCAACACTGTTTGATTTCCTCCTGTTCTGTTTCCGTTTCTGACATCGTTTGCCAACAAAACTTTTTATCCATTGTAACATTTTCTGGAGAAAAAATAAACTAATTAATTGGCTTAAATATTCAACTATTATTGTCGTCAGGTCATATAGGTGTTTAATATACTTTTTGTCCCACATTAAAACGATTAACACTATTTTCCTTAGAAAAAATGCTATAGAAGTAGAAAATAACACAATAACACGGTTTCATTATAGTATATCTGGGGTTAGCATACATACTATATCCAATGTAATGTGTAGCTAAAACTATATAAAAACGCATAGCAGTCATATAACATTCTTTATAATAATAAATGTGGTTATTCTCTTAAATAATGTGGTCAGTAAACAGTGTAACTAATCAAAGCCTCGTTTACATTTTTAGGTTTTATTGTTGTCTGAAAATCTGTCCATGTACGAAGCACCTCTTTCAAAACAGATGTTTTTCATTTTAAGGATCAATTGTTTCTATATTTTTAGGGTTTGCTTAGAACGTGCTTGCCGATTAGTGGTCATAAACGTATGATTTTTACCGATTTGCCAAAGCCCTTTCTCTCTTAGGTCAGACTTACATTTCTTTGAATAGATTGTTGTAATGTTGTCCGTTAAATATTTGTTTCAAAATGGTCGTCGAACAAACGACGTGGTCGGGTCATCAGGTTATACAACAACATTAACCTATACTCTACTGTTTTTTATATGCTCTCACTAAAACGAACAGAAATTCATTGACTTACCTGAAATATTACGTGTATCCTTATGTAACTATTGACCTTTCTCTTAGTTGTCTTCCAGGTGAGTACCGATTGACGAATTGGTTGTTTTGAATTTACTTGTTGATGGTGACTGTTGCAACTTGTAGAACTGTTGATGCTTTGGAGCTGTTTAAGTTCAAACGCTGTATTTATACCCCTTCATGTGGCGACCAGACAGGACTAAAGAAGATTAATTTGAATGCGTTTGACCCGTGGGGAGTTTTTGTACTTCTACTCCAGAATCATACCTGAGCCAGGCACCGTACATTACAATATATACCTTTCACGGTTAATCAACTTTTCTGATCATGTGGCGTCTTAATCGAATATCTAATTAAGAGTCTGAGTGGACAATCTACATCCGGTTTGTGACATATATGGATTCGAAAATGTCATTAGGTTTTTATTGATTAGTAAATGTGGACTAGATAATGGGAAGTTGCCAAACATTTTCTATAGACAATGCGATTCAACGATTATCTTGGTGTTTGTATATCCTTGTCTTAAACATATCAAAGCACATATCTCGTAACAAAAACAACTATTTATTGTTCTCAGGCATGTGGTTTTATTGGACCCATTCACAGGGTGTGAACTTTTATAACATGTGATTGCGTGTGCGTTTGTCGGAGTAGTTTGAGGACAGCTAAACTAACATTGTAATCAGTCCAGGGCCGGATTTACAAATGGGCATAGTAGGTCAATGGCCTAGCGCTTACGGGTGTCTGGGGATATTGGAACATACGGGAACATGCCAACATTTCTATAACTTTCGGGGCCAACTGATGAGTTTTGCCTAGGGCCCACAAGTAGATAAATCCGGCTCTGACTCAAGTGCTTCGTTCTGGGAGTTTAATCACCCTGTGGAAGCCATTCATACCTTACACAGTTGTAAATACAACATAATTGGTTTGTTTACCTATGGGTTAGTTCAGTTAATTTTGGAACCTTTCCTGTTGTATACCTTTATGTCTTACATGTAGTATTAAAACATAAATACCAGATCTTGACCGTTTCGATGCTCACTCTGTATAGTGTTAAAAGTGACATTTCCCCCGTGACAATTTCTCGACGATTTTTGCTCCAACAACATTTGGTCGTGTGACAATTACTCCAGCCATAATTGTTCCGATGATAACTGCTGCTTCGAAATTTCTCAGGCCATAATTGCTCCAAGTTGTAATATAGCGACAGAGCCAGGTAACTCTTCGGACATTCTGAGATTCCGATTAATTGAGACTATTTGGTACTCCAAAAATCACTTTAGTTTTCTTCTCTTTTAACATGAATGAAGATACAAAGTCCACGTACAATCGGATGTATCGTTGTGGGAGTAAATGGCACTGGAACAAAAATCGCCGGATCAATTGTCGGGTTTCCGTGTTGTCGTTGTGTATTGTCTTGTTTACTTATTTGTTAACGAACACCAATATTGCGTTAACTCGTCCCATTCAGAATTTAGGGGGTAAACATTGTTTCTTAATTCGATTGTGTACACGTTACAAACTATTTGCCATTACTCTGAAAGACTGTGTGAGTGTGCTTTATTCGCACTATTCAACCTTGTTAAGTAAGGCAGTAAAGAGTGGACTCTCCCGTCCTCACTTATGTGAAATGTACGTTGAACATGACGTTAAACACTTAGCAAACCAACAAATACATTATCCTTCTCAGGTTGACGCTTGTATTAAACCACACTTATAGATCTGAGTTCGAATCCGGGTGGATTGTCTTTCCTTACATTAAAAATATGTAGAGCCTGTTGAATTTATAGCAAGGCTGGATAAACATATGTCGAAATATGTAGAGCCTGTTGAATTTATGGCAAGGCTGGATAAACATATGTCAACTATGTAGAGCCTGTTGAATTTATGGCAAGGCTGGATAAACATATGTCAAAATATGTAGAGCCTGTTGAATTTATGGCAAGGCTGGATAAACATATGTCAAAACTTCTGGCCATGCATGTTAACCATCTATTTAAGAAACGGGGTTCTGTTTATTATCTATTTTCAATTAACATACTATGTTAGTATGTATAAAATTAAGAACGCATTGCTACATAGTTTTGTGTCTTAGAGTAGTCCTAAGTGGATTAAGTTATCCAAATAACCCAATTAACAGCTTCAACAACAATTTGTGAGTCCTGATCCTTGTAAGTTTGACATGTAATAAGAGCAGTATTCACCCGGGCGGAAAAGTATACATTAAGGATATAAGCGGATTAGTATAAGATGTCTGTTAATCATCTTTATTGATATTGTCCACAAATGTCATATGTGTATATGACGAGTCGCTGTCACGGTGTGGTAATTTAGCTGATTGATTCTCTGTCCATTTGAGTCATTTAGAGAATGAAATCACCATGAGCTCAGAACTGACATACGATCATATACAAATGTATCCAGCACAAATTACAATCTTACATCCAAATTGGGAAATTCGGTTTTGTCTTAGACTTACATAGTCATAAAATAAAACAAAATACAGTCTTACGTTTTTGTTTTTTTTTCACAAATTAAGTTATATGCTACAGAATGAAACTATGTGGGTGTGTGGCGAGCTAGAGTGTTAGGACTGTACTTTATTTTATTTCGTTTACGGGATGAAAGTATTATAGACCACAACCAATGACCACATGTTATTTCGCAAGATGATATACAACTTACCCAATTCCCGAAGCTGTTACATTCTCTGCATTGAATTTGTTCACAAACGTCCGGTTCTGTCCTTCTGAAGTCTTACGACTCCTGTAGGCCTGTACCCAGTGTTGGTTTATTGTTTAAGTTAATAGATGTCGGCGGAGGTTTGGAGGGAGCTTCCTGTATCTGCCCTGTTATGTGTTTTTTTGTTGCCAGTGGCGTTGTGGATAATTTCTTCGCCCATTGGGTAGGCACGCCGTTGTATTAGTGAAATAACCTTAAGTACGTTTAACCGCAACCAAACAAACAAATTTATGGATGTTGTAATAAATCAGTTATAATGTCTTTTAATTCCACTTATTCTTACATACCCACATTGCAATTGGTATCGATAGACATAGGCCTTTGGACTCACCCATTCAACTTCTGGTGGTCTTCATAATTCTGTATAGATCTCTCCATAGGATCATAACTGTATGATACATGAATACAACACAAACTACTCCACGTTTGAGACTTAAACATTGTATGATATATGTTGCAAAAAGCGAAGAAAGCTTAGCATGTGAGTCAACAGAGGCGTCTAGTTCGCGAATCCATGTACAAATTATTGCTCACGCAATATGAATTTAAAATTAAAAAAAAAATACAGCCAAAAAAAACACGTTGAACGATATCACAAACATGTTGGACAGACTAAGAGACGTTTTGGAAGACAAACAAAATGTGTTGATTGCTATATCGTTGAAAATGTTTGTTTTATCGTTCAACATGTTTGTTATACCTTTGAACATGATTATTATATCTCTCAACATGATTCTTATATCATTCAACATGTTTGTTTTATCGTTCAACATGTTTGTTATATCATTGAACATGATTCTTATATCATTCAACATGATTCT
Organism: Mopalia vespertina; assembly: GCA_030265115.1. Classification (NCBI taxonomy): domain Eukaryota; kingdom Metazoa; phylum Mollusca; class Polyplacophora; order Chitonida; family Mopaliidae; genus Mopalia; species Mopalia vespertina. Next base: position 3,613 of record JAQQZZ010040747.1, on the reverse strand, counting down.
TATATCATTCAACATGTTTCTTATATCATTCAACATGTTTGTTTTATCGTTGAACATGATTTTTATGTCGTTCAACATGATTCTTATATCATTCAACATGATTCTTATATCGCTCATCATGTTTCTTAAATCAGTCAACATGTTTGTTATATCATTGAACATGATTCTTATATCGTTCGACTTGATTTTTATATCATTCAACACGTTTGTTATATCATTCACCATGATTCTTATATCGTTCAACATGTTTGTTATATCTTTTCAACACGATTCTTATATCATTCAACGTGTTTGTTATATCATTGAACATGATTTTTATATCGTTGAACATGATTCTTATATCGTTGAACATGTTTCTTATATCATTCAACATGATTCTTATATCTTATATTTGTTTTATCGTTATATCGTTTGGACGATATAATGAACATGTTGAACTTGATAACAAAAATGTTAAACGAAATAACAAACCTGTTACACGATATAACTAACACGATATAGGATGTTACCAACTTTTTAAACGGCGGCTGTAAAAGTTATAGGATGATTTTGGAGAAATTGGTCTTTATTCAAAGTGAAACTTGAAAATTGAAGTGAATACATAAAATATTGACCGCAAAATTTAAAGATGAAGAGAATTTATTGGGTGACCGTTATCAAAGGCATGACAAGTATTTCATTTAAACAGTGTTCATGTCCAAGCACTAACAAAAATGGAGCACTGTTAAAAAAAATCTATGTGCTAAGCACGAACCTCAATAAACTCATAATTCCTCTGAATTAAATCCCCCAGTAAAATATTCCTTCTGGAACCATTGGAATAAACGTCACTATAATCCATGTGGCTTCTATTATCAGATTGTCTTTGAGGTAACGAATTTAAGACTACAGAAGAAACGAGATCAATACAGAACTTTTCCCAACTGGGTTCTAGCACACTGTAATAGGGTAATTCCTCATTGTCACAGTTCTCTCCCCTGTCTGATAATTCTGCTTCTGCGTCAGTATACACTTTCTTGGTGGCGGAAGAATGATTGTGATGACACGACGCCCGAACACAGCTCACTCGATCACGTTCACACTCCTTGGAGTCAATTGTATTGTATAATTGTGATAGATAGAGGTTATGGTTTTTGTTATAATTGTCTTCTACCAGGTCTAGATCAGTGTCGTCTATTATTGTATCTTCTGTTACATACCCCAGACAGTTTTGTGGGATCTCATAGGATTGATCACATGACAAAAACTTTAAGTGAAAACCTGAGGAAGTGTCATCTTCTACATTTTGACTAGCAAAGGTATGATCTTCTGTAGAAAGAAGGACGACAGTGGGAACACTCAGAGTCTCACTTCTCACTCCTCTCCAATTGGCCGGAATAACATCAGGAATTTCCTCGTACGTGTGATTTAAATCGCTTTCTTCCGATGTTTCTGAAACACTGGCTCTTATTCTCCTCTTCTGTTTAAGTTTCCGACATCGTTTGGCAGCGTACCTTTTTATCCATTGAAGCATTCTAGAAAATAAAAAAAACGTATTTAGTTTCAGTCTTTAATTTTATTATCTCGATAACATAATACATAGAATACATCATAATATAGTGTATTTTTGAATATCTTGGACTGTAGATTATGGAAGGCATAAACTGGGGTACAGGGCCGGCTGAAGAAATTCCAAAGTGTGCGTGTACGGGGCGGCTAGGATCCCATTTCATCAAAAATAAAAATGCCTGCACTGCTCGAAAGTAGAGAAATGCCATGCAATTTTTATTTGGTCAGTGTAATACACTTTTGATGGAATTTAAATGGAGTGACTATATTAACATAGATGAATGATTCTTACCTGCCTGATCTGTATCCTTCTGGAGTTTAACCTGTGTTGATTCCCGATTGTGCTCTCTGTCTACGAGGCGATTACAGAAACCATAAATATGAACTGTTGGTGTTGAACTGTGGCCGTTTAAGAGCTGAATGTATTCAAATCATGTTCCTCGCGTCATTTATATCCCGGTCACGTGGCAACCAGACAGGGTAATGAGATTCTACTTAACTTGTGAAACCCTTGGGCTGTTTGGCCCCACCCCTGATCGCTACCCACGTTCTTGTTTTCTCTTCTATCATGCTACAGACAGAATCCTCTGTTCTACAATACACCTGTCATAGATAATCAGCTTATCTCCCCACATAACACCACGGTTTAATCCAATATCTGATTTACAATCAACACATCCGGTCTCTGACGTATATGGAGTGGGTAATTACATATTTGTATTTCGAATTAAAACAAACTGAAGTCGCTTGTCGTCACAAATTAATTTCAATAGTTGTTCATAGGTAACCAGCTGTTTGAGTACCTTGATGTGTTTGTACAGTATTTTATCAATTCACCACGTGTAAACATGGACTAAAGTAAATAAATTCTTTTCGTGAATATAAGTAAAAACACACGTTTGTTTATATGATATATTCAACTGTTAATGAGTTTGTTATAGTTAGTCTTTCCATGTTTCTCTGACGGCTTTGTTTGAGGTCAGCTGAGCTAACATTACCACCAGGGGGTGAAGTGCTTCACTCTATAGGAGATTAATCACCATTATTACCTCTGTGTGAAGCCATTAAATCTGTAAACCAGAGTGATCTGTTTCCTTATTGCCTTTTGTTTATACTGTACACCATAGTCCAGAAATTATGGCAAATTTCACGGCATTCAGTTTGATGCTTTCAGCGACAAAGAAGATGTGGATGATATATGCGTACGTTTCTATCAGATCATGGTTGTTGCTATAGTACAGTCTAACAACTGTTTAATATCTGTTGAAAACATTCGTCGTCGTTCATTTTTTATAGTATAAAATTGTGCACATCATAAGTCAACAACTTACATTGACAGCTGAATGTTTAGGAGCGATGTATAAGGCACATTTAACAATGTGTATTGAGGCTAACCACTTAAGACTTGCTTCCTAGTGCGGGAATTGTGGTGGTTTGTGGAAATGTCTTAAGAACATGTTGTGAGAACATTCCTGTAAGTGCTGCCTGAAGTATATTTGAATTGGATAAAAGACGATTTTGTATATACAGTCACTATTAAAATCAGTGAACACAACACACAGAACTGTTTTCATGGTGATTGCTACAAAGAATCTTCAGAAATCACAGCACACTAGGTTTTCTTTCATACCACGTGACGGGATTTCAACCAACCAAAGTTTTAAAAAATTGACCGGGGTACATCCAAATGGATGTTTGTCTCTGTAATGTACATCAGTGGAAATATATAAAAATATAGATTTAATATGATGGTAAATGAAAACACTTGTAACTGGCCTTGTCTGTCAGAAAATAAGTGATACTTTTAGGTTTGCAGAAAGCCAGATTTTACACAAGCTCAGCTGACCTTACATATTCGGGTTGGAATAGGATCGCTGAAAGATTTTATCACCTATCGCACGACCGTAGTTCCCCGGGGGTTCAAGTACTTCCCCGTGGGATAATAATCGGCAATTACCTGTTTACACGAAGCCATTGTATGAAGACAATGTATCCTTGATAAGTGTGTAAACTCCATTCACGTACCTGTTAACTATACATATGACACAAAGCTTTCTCCGAACTT
>JAQQZZ010040736.1:0-10407 GCA_030265115.1 Mopalia vespertina | reverse complement strand
TTAATTGAATTTACTTGGACCGTTTGTTTTTAATTCTAGAATGGCCCAAGTTAGCTTACTTTGTGGATCTGCTCAATTCGTTTCTCACTGCGTAGATGAATACTAAACTTTAAGCTATGTTAGGCTATTGTAACTTTCACATGATAGTACGCATGTTGTTATACAAGAATATGCGTCTGTTGACAAAATAAATTACATGTAATCAAAGATCTTTATAAATACATAGGCTTACAAATTTCTTGAAATGTTTGCTTATGTTATATAACAACAAAGGTCTGTTAGTAAGACATCGGGAACTATAGTAATACATCTAGGGTATCAGATCATGCCCATGTAGTAGGAAACTGAACATTTTAAAACCACATTTCAAGCGAATTTTAGACTTCCGATCAAAAAATGCCAGGGCTTGGTTAAATCTTAATGTATATAATAGTTTATCTGCTTAGAAAATCAGACAAGATTCGATAAGACTAGTTTTAAAAAAACCACCTTGTATATGTATAATTTTACCTTTATATATGCATCTTTTTTTTTACAATTAATCTATTCTATAAAGCTGACGGATCTATACCCGTTACAAGATATTCTGGCTTATGTGTTCAGTATTCATACGGATCTATATAGCTCGAGGGAATATGTATTAAGTACACAATAAGCTGTGAGTTTTTTCATACTCAGTTGTCTATTTTCGAAGGATCTAGATATAGGTCTTTAATAACGTTTGTGAGGTTATCCACTTCAAGCCATTCATTAACGTCTCGACTACGGGACTGCATGCTGTAGGCCGTACTGCTGGGCCAGTACGCTTGGGCTTTGCTTTTTTGTTTTAGCATCTAGTTATCAAAACAATTATCCATGGAGACATGTTTACTGGTTCTGTGTCAATTTAGAGTCAATACAAAGTTGTAAACTATTACTGTCTGCGTAAAAAACACAACTATCGTACGACACAATTTTGACAGGTGCTTGTAGCTCTCTATTGTGTGGAGGTAACAAATGCCTACCGCCATTTCCGTCGATGCGATTATGTCGCAATGTGAAACTGAGCAGGGTAAGTTTCTTCTGCTTTTTTAGGACTTCAACATTTAACAAACAAAATAAAAAGTTGTGAAATCAATTCATGGAATGTTGTTTTATTTCTAGGACAAGGATCGAAATGTCCTGCTTGCTCAAAAGAAGTGTTGGACGACCATTATATCCAAGCCCTAAACGCAAATTGGCATTCCAAATGTTTCAAGTGAGTTGTTTATACTATTTTGACAGTTGTTGTCAAACTTTTATTTTCAGAGAAGTTAATTTCTGCCCGGTGAACATTTTGTTTGCATTTTAGTCTTAGTGTTTTCATGACTAAAATATATTCCGTAAGGTTTATAAAATCAGTTCTTCGCTGATTAGAACCCAATTTTTAAGTACAACTTTTTTCCTTCCCTGATTTAATTTGTCTTCTATTTTTCAAAGAACATTAGTTTGAATTATAGATTGTCATACCATTGAATATTAATTTAAGCTATCTTTACCATAACACCATTTTCAAGTCTACATTTGACTTGAAAACAATATAAAATTATCAGCAATGAAATGACGTTGAAATAAATTCAGAGTGTGTTAATCCATTATAAGTATAGCTACGTGTCTAATCAAACAATCAACTTCTCAATGCCTCATAAAATAGACACATTACCCATAATTAGATGCAGAGTTCTGTAAATCTAATAATCTAGCATATCATGAAGCGTAATAGAGATACAGAGTTAGATGACACATAATTGTATAATTTTAAGTTTAACTTTTAAATATCCAAGTTAAAACCTAGATGCGAATTCGTATCCAATAAACTTTACAGTATATAGAGTTACGAGATATAGCCCTATGAAAACTACAGAAATAAGGTCCGCCTCTGAATACTAAATAATGTTGAATTCGCATGACCTAATTACCGCGGAAGACATTTTTGAGTGAGTGTGGTACTGCTGAGAAAAGATTGATTTTGACATGAAAATGGACATTGAATGATCGTTTTATGGATCGTCTAACCTACAAGCGGTCAAGGAAGAAAACAAGATGGTTTATGACAGGGTAAGGCCATGCAATTTTTATATATTCGAAGATAAAGTTCTGAATCATGGTATCGTTCGCCGTTTGGCTATTTCTAATGGTTAGGAAGCTTTACATAGCATAGTTACTTAAGAGCTAAATGACAAATCCTTTTTGAGCGCACAAACAGCTGAAAACAACTAAAGTTAAAAGTAGAGATCTGATATTCAAAATAATTTTTCATGATGTCTCATCTTGCTGTTGGTCTCATCAGCAAAAGCAAGATCATTGTCTCATCTCATCAGATGATCCACTGGAAATGTTGTCACACCAAGCCCACCCATTACCATAGTTTGTCACAATGTGATTTGGACAAAGTTCTTTATGTTATTTTATATTGCCAATGAGAATGAAGACAACTTGGCTGGACTGTTAACCCGTTGTTGACACCAAAATACACAATCTGCTATCTTATAAGTGAAAGTGTTGAAATAGAGAAAATATTTTGATCACATATTGTGAAACCAAGCTGTGAATTTGATCAGTTAGAACATAAAAATATCATATAATTTTGATCGTTTATAGATCATTCAGTACTTCATTATATTTTTATTTTTGCTCTGGGGAAAAGATAATAGATACGTTTCTTTAAAAGACTAAACCCTATGTTTTTAAACATTTCATTTGTGAAAAAAATTTCATCACATGTACATTATAAGTTGTTTTATATATGTGTATTATTTGTCTCATACTTCCTGTTTAGTGAACTCCAGTGGGTTACACATAAACATTTACCTAGTAGGTATAAGAGTGTCTTGCAAACTCAGTGCCGTAACAAGGGTTTGTATTAATCCCATGCACAAAGGCAAGAAAATAAATATCTTGTAGTTGTCAGACCGTGTACATTGTTATGGTCTTAAACTGTCTAACTTTATTCGCACAGAAAGAAAATAAAAAAAATTTCAATCCAGTTGAAATGACACCCCAGTTGCATATAAAACCTATTTGAATACCAAGTTGCTAATGTAAGTGTAACAACCTTTGGAAGACATGTGAATGTACAGAAATTAGATACTAACAAAGTTTGTCAAGTACAGAATCATCAGTGTGTAGATACCCTAAATCACCTCAAATTCGTCCATAAAATTACTATTTTGGAAGCTATTTAAAAGACTGGGAAATTGTGTCTGAGAGGCAGAAGATGAAGTTTTCAGTTATAGAGCATCAACATTTTTATCAGAAAACATAAATTTGTTCGATTACATGCTTTTATATTTTCACAACCAGCAAAAAAGGGGATTATGGGTAGTTTACTTATTTGAAGAAAAAAGATTCTCAACAAAAAGGAAAAGCCTTAAATACGCAATTTAATTATTAGGGTGTATATACTGTACTTATTTGATTAGAACCGGAATACTCTAGTCAAACAAACATAAAGAATTATTGTAATAAATATCTATAATCCTGTAGTTCCACTGAAGAGTTTAACATAATACACAAGTCAAGTAGTGCTATTCTGAAAAATGGATAACTTCATTTTGACTCAATATTTCAGCATTTACTATGAGATAGTTACAAATGGTCAACATAATTTAAACTTGTTGTTGACCATTTGTAACTATCTCCTGATGATGGCATAATAAATGCTGAAATATCGAGCAAAATGAAGTTATGGTTTTTCGGAATAACCCTACTCGTGTATTATGTTAAATATCTATGAGCCTATACAATTTATTTCTTTGACTAAAACAAAACCTCAATAATATACCCAAATCATTAGAATACCTTATAACTTCTGACACTCTTATTTTGGGACAGTCCACAGAAATAACATGTAAGACCCCCTGTGGTAATGCCTTTTTGTCTGTCCCAACTGCCAGAAGTTATAGGGTCCACAGAAATAACATGTAAGACCCCCTGTGGTAAAGCCTTTTTGTCTGTCCCAACTGCTAGAAGTTATAGGGTAGTATAAACATGTCATATTTATAGGTATAATAACTTCTGGGAGAAGGCTGAAAACCTGAATCAAATGACCAGAAGGAGTAAATAATTAAGGTTTATACTGTAATGGTTATCGCACTAAAACCGTGAGGCAAATAAAGGATGTATCCAAAGCTTATCTAACTACCTCAATATCCTGCTCAGTTGCTTGGAAGAACTATATTTACATATTGTAACCTGATGCAAATTAACTAGGCACTGTTTTTTTTTTGTGCAATCTGAGCAAGTCTAACCCGATTTTCAATTTAAATGTTTTTTTTATGTTAATCATTCATAGTATTTTGTTTTTAAAACAGAACTAGAAAAGTTAAACCAAAACTGTGTTGGTGGATTTTAGCTTCCATTTCACTGCTTTGAGACAAAATGTCTTGTTGGGGACTTGGGTACTTGGGTACATTATGGAATGGAACAACAATACATTTAATTCACCAATATTGTCACTAATCTAAGTCAGTCATATAGGATGTTGCCAATAAAATTAATTGTCATTAATGAATGTACTGTTCTGTTATTGTTACTTTAAATTGTACTTAAAACTCAACGAAGAAGTTATTCATAGTATATCAGTATACTTCTTGTGATATATGTATCTTTTCTACAATAAAAATATAATAAATTAGATTTTTATTTTAATTTTAATTATATAATCTTAATTCTTTCTGAACAGGTAGTTCAATGGACACACGGGATGTTATGTACACATGACAATTTCTATGGACTTCAAGTTATACGTCCATATTTAGAGCAGTGTAGTTAATTTTGTATTAAAATATGCACAAAGGGTTTAAGTCCCTAGGTTAGTCATCAACTGAACACAGTATATTGACTGAAGTAGAAATCTGAAGGATATGTCTCGTTTGTTCAAATTAAAGTCCACAGTTCCATGTAGCAGTGTCAAGTATGGGGAATTTAATTGGTCAATGGAAGTTCATGCATACATGTAACATTGTCAAGTTTTAGGAAATTAATTGGACTTTGAGGATCTTTAGGTTGCGCCTATTAAAATCTATAGGTCCATATCAAGTTTTGGGACATTAATCAGACTTAAATTAAAGTCTAAGGTCTATGGTCAGTGGAAAATTCACCGGACTAATTTAAATATTGATTTTTACCAAACTTGAAGTCTACACATTTTAATCACTGGCTAAACAGTGACTTACCATACTACAGTGACTTATATGTATAGCTGCGCAACTAAACCACTGATGCTTTTACTTTTCAACAAAATTACTATTCTGTTCAAGTTTACTCTGGGTCATGTGTTATTTGTGCCACAGGGCTACCAATCATTAATTATTTTATAGATGTGTGTTCTTTTGAGAGATAACTAACAGTCCTGAGGGCGTATTGGAGAAGTATAACTGAGTATATCAACTAAATGCTCAGCAGTTAATCTTGTTCTTTTCCCACTTACTAAATTCATATCATTGAGACTAATTCATTATATCTGTTTGTACAGGTAACAGCACCATTAGAATTTGACAAGGGCCTTTTTTAAAAAATAATACTCTTTGTTTATGTTTCTTTTGAAAAACAGGGTATACATGTGGGTGTTTCCTTGTATAAATGATTTATTTATTTGATACTGGCTGCTCTTTAAATTCTTGGCTAAACCAGCTGATATCAATAAGTCGTCTGGAATGATAATGGGAGGCTTGAGTAGCAGAGATAAATTTTTCATACATCAAGTTAATGTAATTGTATTTGGATTGACACTACATGTACCATTCAAATCTTATTGTACATGGGTTCTGTGTTAATGGAATATGGATAAATGTGAAATTGGACGTTTGGCAATCATTTTGAAGAATATGTTAACAGTTATACCATTTTAACCATGTGTACAAATAACCCCATGTGCTTATTTGAAATCTTTTCCACACATAATATTTCCGCATACACACACTATTATGAAATTGGATCGTCCATTGTATTATATTGTTAACATATGTTGAGCTCTTTTGTTCTTTCTGGGTTACATGTTTATGAATGTTCACACAGAAAATACTTCAGACGCAAACAGTCAGTATCAAAATGTTAATCTTTCTTTACTGTAGATCCTTGTTCGAAAAAATGAACACTGTAGATAAAAAAAAATTTACCCGATGACTCTCTTTATCAATGTTAAATAGTAGATTAAGGATGCCGACAAATTCTGTTAGCAAAGTGATATCAAACTGGCATGTCTATTCCTTGGATATAACAAATGCTTGTATTTTATTGGTCAATTTATCGTAGACCCCAAAATAATTTACCAATGGCATACAAGAAACCTTTATAGCAGCATTTTCATTGATCAATTATTTCTGACACTGACAAAATATAATTATGTAGGGCCCCAGGATAATTATGCATGACCCCAGATAATTATGTTGGACCCCAGAACCATTGTGTGGGACCCCAGGATAATTGTGTAGGACCTAACATCATATAAGTGAATGACTCAATCAAAGCAGCAGTATCTTTTAACTGCAGCAGTTTTATGGATACTCTGTTACCCCCAAAATAGGATATTTTTGTGTTATTGACAAAATGAGATGAGTGTTAGACAAAATATAGAAGTTGTTTTCATCAATTCCACCCCTACCTCATCTTCCCTAGGCAAGTCTGATGTCTCCACGAAGTTCTGTCATACACTTACCCCGTTGCGGCGGTCAGACAAAGATCAAAGCAAATGGAAAAAAAACGAAGAAGCCAATCAAATACATCAGCCACTTCTCAAACAATGTAACGCCTCTGCAGAAATATCATGGTAAACAGCAGAGACAGACAATATTCTTTTTGATGACTGGCCCTAATTATGCGTATTCTTGGTTGTCTGTTACAGCGGCATGATGAAATTTTTCTTTACTTTGTTTTTAATGGGATTTGCAGAGTAATATAAAGCAACATGGTTACAGGCTGCTGCACATTGCCGATTACTCGAACTACCAAGGATAACTCCTCCTTGTTTGTCTACAAATATGGCCCAAGTGTGACAAGGTGTAGAATAGAGTTTCACGTCAGGACACACCTTGTCTCGAGAAGTTGCCCCTACCTGTACAAAACATATAAGTTAAAAACAAGCTAAGTGAACAGTTAGTGTAACAAGTTGAGGAACCTACAACCTTAGTGGGCCGTCCAGGTCAACTGTCACATACTCATTTATTAGTAGTAAAATGTACTTTGGAAAAATCTGAAGTTTTTCATTTTGACATTTGGCTGACCGCTTTATAAACATGGAACACTGACAAGCAATGGTTATGATGGTTTAGGTGGATATTTAATGAATATAATTAGTGTGATTGAGACACTCAATATGTCCTGGAAGCTTCTCTATCTCAGGACTATGAAACAATTTATCAAATTAAAATAGATTGTTACAGTCTATCTTTTTAGATGAAATTATTTTTTCAGATAATATGATAAAACACTTAACATGCTTTAATATATAATATCTATAAATAATTCAACCTAGGTTTGCATGTTCATTTTTGTTTCTCTTCATTCATAAATAAATACTATTATGTCATTTCCAAATAAGTTTGGTTAGATAATTTATTGTAAAGGAAACAGGCTAGGTCTTTGTATCTGATTAGATAGTAGAGGCTGTTTATTGAATAGGATGAGCACTATTAGTATGTCAGTCTGACTTGATACAGACTGGCTGTATATGGGTCATTAAGTTCAACCTAAAATACATGTACATCAAATAAAGAAAAAACAGACTGAATTTCAATAGGCTTAGATATTGTGTACAGCTATAGCATGGCAGACTTTCCACAGTATCAATTTGACTCTTTTCATGCCTATACTGCCCTGCCCATATAGCCAAGTAATATGTTTGTTTCCATTGACATGATTGGCTTTCTCTAGAGCCGCCCATGTACTGCTCAAGTACTGCAAAATCAGCCTTAATTTAACATTTTAACATAGCCTTGAGCACAAACAGGTTAAAGTTATTAGTTAAGCTCTTAAAAGTTATTAATTGATCCTTTCTGAGTGACAGTATTATGAAAATTAAACTCTAAAACAAATTGAGCAATTAACTACACACTTGGAATGTAGCGCCCTCATGTTAAAACACCATTTCCTCAGGAAGATATTAAAACAACATCTAGCTTTGTTATACAAAACAAAGAAAACGTCCTCAAAAGTAAGTGGAGAAAGGAAGCTTTACAAGATAGTAGACATTTATTTTAAATGAAAGCTTTTGCTGGGTATAGCTAGTGGCTTAACTTGTTTGAGATCTCCAGTTAATGTTTGGAGTGCACTCATTACATGTAGATGTATTGTAACTGACTATCAGGAGAAGCAGATTGCAGCGGCCTCAATGGAGAAACTGCATTATATATGTTTAATCATTTTACTGAGAGAATAATTCAGAACAGTGAATGTATTGTATATATTTGTGTAAGTAAATTCTTAAACTCAAGTTTCTTATTGAGGACTTCCTATCTACTGTAATGGAATGTCTATTTTTGTTTGTTTATTTTGTCCTCTTCCGTTTTAAAATATAGATATAAGCTGCATGGGAGTGGTCTCTTAAACAGTCCTTTTCTTTGTTAAATAAATGTGAGGGCAAATAGACGTTTCTAAAATGTGAAGAAGAAAATTATATTTGCCTAATCAATGAATTAATTAGTAAATAAATCAGTTGGTCAGTCGATGCTATTGCACATAAAGTATCTAACACTGTTGGTTTTATTATTTATAAAAAGGTTTGCCTTGTCTATAAGAACTTTATTAAACATTCGGAACAAATTTTTAGCAAATTATTTGAGTATATAATGACATTTTGGCAAACAAGTGTATTATTTCATGGACACATTTTGTGGGAAGAATAAAACCGACTGTGGTTGAGAAGAAAAAACACAATACAGGCAGGTTGTGAGATAATTGAAAAGAACACTATCTTATAACTACAACTGATGGTTTATCACACTATCAATGAGAGACATTGTTCAATGCTGGAATAGATATATAGTTTTCATATTAGTTACAAATGCATAATTATGTTAAGCCATGCTGTCTATATGTCAGAAACATCGACATAGATGTAGCCATTGAGATACAGAATATCTACAACACCTAGAATTAGATGAACTGTTCTTTATAGCTAGTTAACCATATTATCATTATATATTACCAATATTGTTACTTTGTAATAGATAAATGTGAAAAAAACAGTAAAATTTCTGTGTCCTCCAATGGTTTGATGAAGAGAGCTTATTGTTGCTCTGGTGGTCTCTGAGAAAAGGGCAACATGAAGCCGATCTGTTTGTGATATCTGTTTTGATTCTTAAAATCACCATGGGTTGGCCTCTGTTGGGCTGACTCACCATAATGTGATGAGACTGTGTTAATCTTAAGTACATACAGTGTGAAACCTCAACCAAACCAACTAGCAATTTTTGTTCCTAAGTCAGATATTTTGGCATTAAATTTTTAGGAACATATTTCTTCGAGTGGTTGAACTTGCCCACTAGGTTAAAGCAAGGATTGGACTACCCTGGACTGGGTTGGCAATAAGCCGAGTGTTATTGGATTCAGAAATCCAGCGAGACTGTACTGCTGTAGTATCTTTGTTGTACCGACCTCTCTGTTAGACGGGAGAGTGGTTGGTGGACACAAGCTAGAATACCCATAGGGCACCCTCTGCTACATGTAATGGGGGGCGGGGATAGGTAAGGGGCTTAACAATGTGGATTTGTTATCAGGGGAGTTTCTATAATTTTTTTCATAGTTCCTATCCCAAAATCATCATTCCAGTCAGATCCCGCCATGGATTAGGGGTAAGCGTGTATACTGACTAATCCTACTTCCATGTTCGATGTACAATTCGATCATCAGGTATATGAGTGAGTCACACCATGTGGCTTCAGTAATAATGGGGGCTGTTTGTACAAGGTTTCCTCTCTGGGTTTCCACTGTAGCAAGAAACAGTGTGAAATAGACAGTCCAATGTGATTCGCCATATAAGTGAAATATCCTTGAAACAAAAGAAACAAACATATCAAGCCAGTCTCACAGGGTTCTGTCTTTTTACTGATTTTGACATCTATTTTATGAAAATAGCAATTTTATTGACATTATTAAAAAGCAATTATATTGGCATAAATAAATACCAATTTTATTGACATTAATAAATACCAATTTTTGTCCTAGAAACTCATCTTTTTTTTCTATTATCGTCTAATCGGCCTGGCACAGATGGCCAGTGGATGGAGGGAGCATATTGTTGCTCTGGTGCTCTTAAAACTAAGAGGCAATACAAAGCTTATCTCTTGGGACATATCTGTTATAGATCTTATGATTGACTGGTCTTGTCATGTTATCTTTTGTTGACTGGTCTTGTCATGTTATCTTTTGTTGACTGGTCTTGTCATGTTA
>JAQQZZ010040725.1:0-10408 GCA_030265115.1 Mopalia vespertina | reverse complement strand
CAGTCAGTCAGTCAGTCAGTCAGTCAGTCAGTCAGTCAGTCAGTCAGTCAGTCAGTCAGTCAGTCAGTCAGTCAGTTCAACTTTCTTCCTCTTTCAGTAATATCAGAGTATTCCCTTTATACAAGTAGATGAGTTGTGTAACTACACAGAGAGTTGACCTCAACTTAAATGTGCAGTTACTAATCTTAAGTCTCAACAGAAGAGATGGGTGGTTAACTTATGCGACAAAGTACATCAATGGCAAAGGTTAAAAAAAACATGGAGATTAACTCTCGTAAAAAATAACCTATTGTTTCCGAACGGAAGATGTCAGGCCGGAAGGACGAAAGCAGTTTAGGGAATCAACGACTTGAAGTATGGCACTAACCACGACGCAGCTCGATTCCTTCCAAAGTAGCGCTGGCATGGAAATAATTAATAAATTCACTATCGGATCCTAATTTGAAAGCGTGAAACTACTGACACGTCCATTAATTTCACATACACAGGCTGTGCGTTTCAATTGTATGTTCATTGATTATAATGACTTTGTATGCAGAACAGATTATCACGACCTAGCTATATGCATGTATTGAGTCAGTCGCTAAAACCAGGCTACACGAGATTAGGCGGTCTTTAAAAAAATATAAATCTCAAAGAATATAGTTGACAAGGTGAAGCATGGCGCGCATATACCACTATAATACGGAGGCTGCATGCGCCATCCAAATTAAACAACCAACCGACAAGGTGAAGCGAGAAAATGATGCGAATTTTAACGATATTTGTTTGCGTTGACTGCGTTGAAATCCCACTAAGCTAAGATTTATGGCTTATACTATGAAGTAATATATAATCGTTATGCATGTTGGTCAAAAATATGTCTGTTAATTCCACTGATTCGTCAAGGGACGGACAAATGGTAAGAACACGTGTAAATGACAATACAAGCTGTGATTTACTTCCTTAAATTTGCTTTCGAATCTTGCCGAGTAGGATAGATTTAAAGAAATAAAATGGAATGAGAACATATCAGAAAACACATATACTGACTAAAAAAATAATAATAAGGAGAGAGGGAGAGAAATAGAGAAAGAGAGAGAGAGAGAGAAAAAAAAAGCAGGAGATAAAATAATTTACAAGGTGAACCGTTTAACAATTGTAATTGACATAAGGCCATTGCCGTTAAAGCAATATAATAGAGACTGATAAGGTTATCACGCTTGCTTGGAAAACGTGCAATGGGTTTTAGAGGTGGGATTGCTTCCCTCGTCGCTGATTGGTCGACTTCTGGTTTATAAAGCCTTCTTCAAGCCTTTCCAGAGCCATAACCATTTTATATCGATCCCTCAACGTTCTACGTTAAAACACCATTGTGTGCAGCTTGACGTATATATTTTACTGTACTATTACCATCATTAACAGGGATGCATTGTGCGCCGTCCAAATCAACTTGTGAAAACAACAGCCCGAATTTAGAAATCTCCGTCCAAAACAGAAGCTATATCCATTGTCAAATGCGTAAGCGGTCCATTAACGACATTTCCAATACAGTATTCGCAATGGGCAGGGAAAACTCTGCTGAGGAGTGCCAGCGATGTGATGCGGACTCTTTCAGCTGCATTTGCTACAGCTCAAGTTGTGAGTGTGATATTTGTGCAAAATGTGAAAAACAGCAAAGTGAACGAAAGAGGACTATTGAAGAAATTTTAGAAACTGAAATAAGATACGGCCAGGATTTACAACTTTTAAAAGAGGTGAGTTTAATACATTTACTTGTTTCATCTTTTTTCAAAGTGCGTTAGTAAAATTTGCTTGTTTGTCGTTAAAAATATTATTTGTATATTTTGCCTTTATATGTTATTATAATACGTTTGAAAGACATGTCAAAACTGTAAATATGCATGATCTGAAGATTGAGTGAACAGACGCGACTTCCGTGAAAAAAAGTTTACCCTATGGAATAATCGAAATTAAATAAAGAGTATTTGAATTTGAATTTGTGCATCGACGGATCAAAAAATCCCCGTAGGAAATTGCTTGAAGCCAAAGTGGCCTCAGGTATATTCAGTCAAACTGATTCCAAATCAAGCGATGCAGTCTCACAGATCAAATAAGATGAACTTATGAACTTCGCATTTTTAAATTTCCGATAATGTCATAAGCTGTTATTTATTCTAACAGCAAGAACTTGTAGATAAGTTGTTATATATACAATTAACGAAACAGTGATTTGTATAAGATTTGCATGAAACAGTAGGTCTATGTTAAATTTGTAAACAATTTATGCGTGAGTAAGACACAAACCACAAACCAATTCCAAAGGTTTTCAATATTTTTGTTTGCTACTCTGGCGGTTAATTTCGCGATCAACGGTATTTTAATTACATACTACGGCTGTGTTGTGCGAAAAACCGTGAAGAAATCGCGTGAAGGTGACTCGTGATCCCCGTTGTCATCTGGCAAACACCATTTTTTACTTGGGTCTAACTTGTTAATGTTCTAACAAAATGTTATTTCTTCCACAGGAATTCCTTTCACCCATGGAATCTACCGAATTATTGTCCAAAGATGAATTGGTGGCAATATTCCTGAACTTGGAAGAATTAATAGAGTTAAACTCTCAAATGACATCCGAGTTAAAACAACTTTTAAGCCAAGCAACGAACGGTGGTGATACCGTAAGTGTTTATAACATTATACTTCAATATGTGTTTCTGTTAACGTGTTGGTTCAATATTGGTGGTTTTGTATTTCTGTGTTACCTATATATTTGATTATTGTATTAATTAGAAATCAGCGCGTTCTTGATTAAGGACATGTAGGCCCATACGTATGTTGATTAAGATCTTATAAGGAACCTGTCTCTAGGAGATTATCTAGAAAATGAGTTTATTCATTGATTTTTATTAATCGATATTGTAGTGCCAGTGTAATTACTTTTGAGAAATAAACGTATATGTTGACTAAAATTAAACCGCCATTTTGTATGGCTATGGCATATTGAACTCTCAAAACAAAAATAAAACCGCAAAAGGCAAAACATTTATTGTTTGCATATACTTGGGAAGAGTATCGTTTAAATTTCTTCCATCGGAAAACACAATTTTACAGGTGTGGTAATTATAGAGCGCACTCATTTATGGATAATTATGTAATTTCCAAATATTTGTAACCATGGCGACATTGTTCACCGGATGTCTGTTCATAAAAGTAGGGTCTATGTTCATTCAGTTATCATTAGTTAGCTCTGCCGTATATAAATAACCGATCCCTTTGATAATGTGCAATCCTCAAAAATCAATCAGTTAATATTAATTATATGCTTAAAATAAACTTAGAAATGTACGAGTCTGACTTTTGACTTAGGCCAGGTAGTTAATTACCGGAAATGGAGCGAAGCAACCGCCGCGTTACCAACAACAAACCAGGATAATATTGATCGTGTCCGTAATATACAAGCATATCGAGGAAGCTTAATTCGAAACAAGTTTCTAAATACAGACTCGTAACTCAGGATTCTATTTTCACTAATGACGGTTCATCACGCGCCTTCAGTAAATCTTCTCCACTGATCAATAAATCCTTTAGCTTCCTAGAATCCCCGTATGTAAACTAGGTCTTTATTTTCAAATATGAACCTGCCTTTTGATCTGATATAAGAAGTACTTTGAGGACTATATCTGCCCCTGTACACGCCGCCTAATTTTGGGAAACGTTGCTATATTTTCACTCAAAAGAACAAAAAAAACCAAAAAAACATTTCTTTACGTTTATTCGATATCTGGTTTTATTTTTAAGCAATGTTTCGGTGCAGACACTAATATTTCATACGGCTATATGCATACTAGCTTGATGATTATACTGGTTTCAGGGCTTTGCCATTGACAAGACAAAATTGGAAACAACGATAGTGAATGTAAAGGCTTAGTCTGAGAGACATATGCGAATGCCGTGAAATGCCTACGTGAATGCAATCACTGTAGCTTATGTTATTATACTGGTTTGTCAGTTGTTGAGCAAACCTCGTAATTCCAGAGTTTGATGCGGCGAAGTGAGAACTGTTTGGGATAGAGTTACTAAACGCCCGTTGTTAAATCCTGTGTAATCAATACGTGTCGCTGATAGTCCGCCAAGACGTCACTGGTATCGGATCAATAGCTGTACCACATAATAACTAGACTTCTTCTAATACACACAGTTAGTCCCTATTGCTTTAGTGAACTTACGGGCAGTGATCAGTTCATAATCGTTTAGGTGAGGACTTGTACGGTCTCAAAGGGTTCCCTTTTTGTCGCTCGTGCCCACTCGCATCCACTCAGCGTAAACCGCTACCGATCTAGATGGCTGGTCTGGCAGCCGTACTTTCTCTGTGACGTCAACAGCCTCGTAGCATGTTGAATAATGTAAATTTTAGTCAGCGTTTAATGGGATTAATAGATGACTTCTCTATTTTTACCAAGATCTCATACACTTTTCCATTAGCCAAAGAACACAATTACGTCCCCAAAACCTTGTTTATCCTATCATCCGCGCGTGGGCACTATTTTCTGTTTTAATTTGAAAAATTCCTATTTTTGTTGCTACTGGTGTTTTTGTGTGTTTGTCAAAATACACAAACTAAAACAAAACAAACAAAAGAAATCTGACCAGATGTGTGCGATTATGTCATAATGCGCTTGTTCAAATTAAAAGGGAAAGAAACCACTTCAGGCAAAATATGATTTAGATAAATCGGTTCAGTGCTTGTATCCAGACCGTTTCAAAGATTTTTGATCCAGTTATTTGTATGGTTGGGTTTTCGTGCCACATTTCTTGTGTTCTATGACATTTAATATTATTAAACAATTATATATAAAATAATTCATGTATACATTATTTATCTGGATGTTAGCCGCAGACTACTTTTGTACCAATTTAATCCTTTTTTTAGTTGTTGAATAATTTTTAAGCTCAGCATTCAATTATATGTGGTAATAACCATATCAAAGAAGTTAATCGGCACATTTAGGACGCCATTTTGGAAAGTAAGGATACTCTAGTCGCCATATGTTTGGGGTTTCTTCTATGATTATTATTATTTCTTTAAAAAAAGATTTTAATGTTAGGTATTTCTCTTTACAGGATTACAAGATGGTCAAAGTAGGAGGACTATTTTTAAGATCAACATCGCTTCTGTTGGCCTTTGAGAGTTACTGTATTAATCATGTAAGTATTCATTTAGCCTTTTAATATATTTCTTACATTTATTAAAAGACAAATGCTGCATTAGTCATTGGACTTAAACGCC
This sequence comes from Mopalia vespertina, assembly GCA_030265115.1. Lineage (NCBI taxonomy): Eukaryota > Metazoa > Mollusca > Polyplacophora > Chitonida > Mopaliidae > Mopalia > Mopalia vespertina. The sequence goes on along the minus strand of JAQQZZ010040725.1, from coordinate 5,139 downwards.
GTTATATGAGCAACACTGAACGTAATTGGGTGCGCAATACATAACATTAATTTAAATGAATTTTATTGAGTAAATAACATTAATTACGGCGTAAAACAAACAAAGAAACAAATTTAAATTATTTACTTGATTCATAGCGCAATATCTCACTTTAAAAATTAGATCTTCTGTTTTTGACAAACCTACCTTTGCTTTGATCGTAATAATTGCCGGCTTTAATCTGTTTGAATAATGCTATATAAGTTACTATAAAATATGCTCATTATGTCAAGAAAATTCTTAATTAATACTATATATATATATATTGTATATGTACCAGTTTATAAAAACACTTCTGTAAATATAAACCTTCACTCAATACAAGGGTTTCAATTTTTCTGTTCCTCCAGGGTCAAGCCACCGCCATCTTAAATCAACTTGATAAGGAAAAGGGACCACTGCACAACTTCCTTGAGCATGCGCAGTCAGAAAACTCTCGCATGCGCAGAATGAGTCTGAAATCCTTCCTCGTTGCCCCGGTGCAAAGGTTAACAAAGTAAGTTTACATTTAATTTGCTGCAAAACTTATTTTATAAACCAATTATTCTGGTTTAAACGATTTAAAATGTTTTTTTCAAATCATTATAGATTGGCAAATGAGATAAATTAGATAGAATCAATTCGAAGACAATTATATATGCAAGCAAAACGTTTCTCCCTTCATTTATTCAAAATATATATTTAACTATTACGATAATAACAAAGTATAGAATTGACCCAGATCGCGTTTAACTGTGAAATTTTATAACAAAAAATACTCTCTTTTTTTCTCAGATATCCTCTTTTGCTGAGTCGTTTAGCCAAAGTCACATCGACAAACCACGATGATTTTGATGCCATCTTGGAAGCCCAGAAAAGAATAGAAGACATTATTGACCATATTAACACGGTGAGTGTTTACAAAAAATATTTAACATTTAACAGCCTTAAATATTTGAACACAAGTTAATCTAAATTCTCACTGTGTAATTGACTTGTTTGCCTGTTATAATGACAGCGATGTGTTGCACCAGCAGAGGTGTTAGAATTATATCCAGGTCTTCCAAATCTAGATTTAAAAAAGCTAACTTCCAAACATTATACTATACTATATATCTTATACAACTTTTACATCTTCCGTTTCCAGAGAACGCGACTATCTCTATCCTCTAGAAGAAGCTTAAAGTTAAAAAGAAAGAGGTCTCTTTTGAAACGCTCGAGTCTCTGTGAAAGAATGGAACTTAAACGGGTAAGTTATACTCAGCTTATAGTTTGTCTTCCCTGAAATACCTTACTTTAGGGTCGTTAGTCCAAGCCTTGTTCAGGATAAGGCCCTGAACACCTGGCTATGATGTATCTTAGTGCAGTAAGATTTGTACTGGTGGAAGATTATCTTTTCAACTTTATCAAAACACTTCACATTTCATGGTTGTGCTAGTGTCAATTATTGTTGAAATACGCCGCCCTCATATAAGTGAAATACCATTAAGCATGGCGTTAACACCAACCAATCAATCAATCAATCAATCAATCAATCAATCAATCAATCAATCAATCAATCAATCAATCAATAAATCGATTGGTCAATCAAGGCAATTAGATTCAAACTAAAAGAACTATTGACTATTGCCATATGTTTAAATAGCATTATCCGTTTGACTAAAAAAACAGGTGGAACAAAAATCTTGCTAGCTTTCTTGTCAATGCATACCGCTTTGAAAAATGTAGACCTATACAATCTAATACATGATTTTAATGTAAAAGACACTTTATTGACGTAACTTAATTATTCTAAATTTTGTGTTTCAGGTGGCCTTAGAGCAATTGGGTTGGGAAAATAGGTTGACAACCGATACTTTAGTAAATAAACTGCAACTCGGCCAAAATGGCAACAATTCTAACAAGAGGATCAAACATACGAAGTTTGTGCCCGTGTTCGCTGTGTTCCTGACATTACACGAGGTAAGTGTCAAGAAAAGCTTTAAAATACTTGAGTACATATCTCAGGTAACTTTAGATCCTTACGGAGTCCCTGACAATACACGGGTTTACAGTTTGCCATATATGGTGTTGTTTAAGTTCCAAACGGAAGTTGCCTCGCTTTGAGCTTAACCCAATTGACCATATATGGCAAACAGTGTATCCTATATAATGTGACTACTGTCCTTTTTATGCATTCTCCAACTCAAGTTGAACTATTCTGGTGAACATATGGGCCTGCATTTACTTTTTAAGGTGGACTAAAACATTTGCAAGAAAGCCTCCAAAATATATGCGTCCACCATCAAAACTAATGACACCCAACGAGTTAAACTCTCTAAACAAGTGAAAAGAAATGAACAGTTATTGTTTTTAACCATTAAGACAATTTTTTTAAATTTTTACTTTTCAGTCTTTACCACAAGCCTTACCTGACGAACGACCGCATTCACCAAAATCATCACCTGTCAAACAAGCGGCCGTTGTCCTCCTCAAAGAAAAGGGCGGAAAATACATTACAATCAGGGTAAGCAGACGACCTAAATTAAACAACAAAAGCAAACAAAAGACTGAAAAAAAGATTTAAAAAAAAAGAAAGATCGATCATAAGTCATAAATGTCAAATGTAAAGAAATGCACAAAATACTGGACAACAAATTGAAAACAAGGAACCATTGACACAGTTAGTGTTAATGTAAACATCATCTCATTTTTTGAGATTATATATTATAACTGATTTCTGTTAAAAACAAGTAAAAACTTACACGATGACTTTTATGTTAAAATTTTCTCATTTGTTTTATTTGAATAGGAGCCGTTATATCTTGATAAGTGTGTTGTTCTGGATAATTCAGAGTCTGCGGAGATATTTGAAATTTTGGAGAATGAGAGCGGGGAAACCTATTTGTTAAAGGTGAGAAAACAAATCTTGTGTATATTATATTACAATATAAGTAATGTAAGAAGGCCAGTTGCTCTAAGCTCTTTGGAATGAATAACTGGATTGTAATGGTTATAGATAATATGCCTATATCAGGATTACAACAATGAAGTACATTTAAAATACAAATTTCATGTATGACGGCACCAAATTGGGATCATAGGCCCCCAAATTAATGAACGTTATTGATTCTGTGATGCCGAATATGGCGGGATGTTTGTTCAAATTTATTTTTATTAGATTTCCATTGATTTTTGTCCTTCTGATACTCAAACTTATCTTGTATTTCAGACTGAAAGCAACTCGGAGTCTCAAGTGTGGGTGTATCACTTAAGGAGGCAAAGTCGAAATGTCAGTCGGTTGACAAGAAGGAGGAACGCACTTGCCGACATTATGTTAAAAGACGAGACTTGAGAAGAGAATTTGAACGATGGTCTTAATTCGTTACAGCTAACTCTTTAGCTGAGGCTTGAAGCTTGCTTGAAACTCATTTCAGCGAAGTCGAGGTGTCCGAAGAGTTGAACCGGCGCATTAATCTGCTCATTGTACATTGGCTTTCATCTCTGGCCAGAAGGAAGATGTTGGGTTTGAATCTCTGATGATTTACTGCAAACGATGCGACAGTCACCATTGCGATAGATGTCGTTAAATGTTTGTCGTGCTGTTTCGCAAATGTCGTTAACAGAATCCAGAAAGAAATTTGGGAAAGATTGCGTTTAGCCAGTACACAAACTGTTTAAAGAAGTTTGAATATCTGTTTGTAGAAAGAACAGACAGACTCTGAGAGAACTTTTGTGAGGGTGTGAGGTGTGAGATTCGGCTTGTGAATCGAACAGAACTTTAAATATAACTTACAGTGCTCGAGCAGCCCAGTAGCAACCATGCCAGCCTTATTTATGTCAATTTAAGTTAGTCTGTCAAATAATGTATACAATTTGTTAGCAGAGACTATCTCGTGGGTGTATAAGCGTCCTACAGATATTTGAAAGTTATTAACACATTCGACTGATATCTTTGTATAGATATTGCCCTGTATTGTCATGTTTTGTGCTAGTGACGTCGAAGGTGGTGTCTGTGACCACTCAGGCTGGCACGCCGTTATAAGTGTGAAATAACATTAAGAACGGTGTAAAACCCCAATCAAACAAAGGTAAAACAATCCAAGGTACCAGGACAAACTTTCTTAAAGTTATATAATAGGTATATGTTGGTCTATAACTCTGTTGATTTCTTACAAATGTATGCAGTTCATGGCATTTGAACAGGAAAGGAGTCCAAGCTACAAGTGTACCATACACTTGTTATCATTTTTAGAACCCCATGTGAAGTTTTGTCTTCCCTGTGGCTTTTGGCTAAGGGAAGTATGTTCAAGTACAGTCACACTTCTTTCAATTGGCACCGCACAAACCCTTCCCATGTGTTGTTGGGGTAGTGTGTCTTGTATTGTTGCAGTACATAGCCGTCCTTGCACAAGTGGAAGACCTTTGATCACAGGGTTATGTAGCGACCAAACGACCAGTCCCTCAGTACATAGATGGCCCATAATATCTTCAGAAATTTGTAGCACATTTGAGTCAAACACGTGGCGAATTGGATTTTGTCCGTAAGTCTACTGTACAATCCAAATGGATAGTTTAACCTGTCAAATGTAAACAGCATGAAATTAAGAGCTAAATCCAAGAACATAATATTCACATTCGACTGGACGTTAGCATTAAGCACGGTGAAGCCGTTGTCTAGAATTGTGTTCGACTGGTACATTCGTAAAGTTTCTTTAAGAACGAAATTTTTCCCCGTTATATCGATCTCTTGTTGAGTAGGCTAAATTAAAATCGTACACAAATCGTGGACAACGGCTTCCTCGTGCTTAAGGAAAACGCCCAGCCGAATGCGCCTAATGACAATGACAGTACGAAAATAAAACAACTATGATTTGATATGTAGGATGTTGACGAAGCTGATTCCACGGGGTTACCATGGTTACAGGAATATTTTGCATGTGCACAAGTCTCGTGCTTTGTCAGATAGATGTTTATAAGTAGATCCGATTAATGACTAGTATCAGACCTAATTAGGCAGTCTGACTAATAACAACAGAGATAAAAGCGTGTTTGAGATTGTAGGACTGGTAATATACAATGTAAGATATGAATCTTGTTGATCTCGGAGCGGTTGCGTGCGTGTATGTGTGTGTTTAAGGG
>JAQQZZ010040714.1:0-10408 GCA_030265115.1 Mopalia vespertina | reverse complement strand
TTTATAACTTTTCAAACATCTTTTGTTTTGTCCCATTTTCTGTGATGCACAGTTACTTTTTTCCATTAGTATATTTACGTTAGCGGATCGACGTTGTTTAATTCCCCAAATAGATCTTGCTTTTCAAAGCATCAGCTAGGTTGATGTTCTAGCGTCCGGTTCCAATCCTTGCAAAACACGCTTTGTAGCCTAATGTTGGCTCATGAGGCAGCCAGGCGTCTTGTTGGTTGCTTCGTGACCAAAAAAAGAGCTTATTATCCCTGAAATCTTAGGAAAGCTTGTCGTCATATTTGGCGTTATTACTTTGTACAATGCTTTTAAATGAGTTTTTCCGCCTTTAATTCAGTCTGTCTATAATTGTTCCTTTTTAAAACTAGGGAGATTGCGATTGGCCGCCCATCCTTGACAATCTTAAGTCCAACACAGAATAGGATCTTACAACTTTACCCACTTTTTCCTTGGGATGACCGTTTTCTTCACGTCTGTTCGAATTTATTGTAACTTAAGATTTCTGAAGGGAAGAATGAGATGCTGACATCCTGACTGGAGACTCTGAGTGTACTACCACGAACACAAGTTTCCAGGCTTACCTTCTGTGGTTTTTCCCGGGCCACGCTCCGGGTTGATGTGTCGTTTTCCCCCGTTACCCTTTTTCCTTTTCACTTTCAATTTTTTTGTATAGAAAAAATTATTTCTTGTAAAGCGCGGCTGGGCGTCGCACCCTAGTCTTGCTATTTGGAAAATAAACTGAGCGGCACGCTAAAGTGATAAATGATTCGTGTTCGTTTTAGCTGGCGAATTAGAAAATAAATGTACTTTTTTTTATAAATGCTGTTTCAAAAGAAAAGAATCGTTTGGTTAATAATACAGACTGAATTTAATTCGTTTTCAATATTAAAAGTCCTAATTATATAAAGTCCTGCTTTATTTGTTCTCTTTTTATGTCTGGCTATAGTAATAACACGTAGATGAGTAGTCAGCACGAAGGTTACATGTACCAAACAAACAAATTTGCTTTACATGGCCGGAATTTACCTAATGAGTGATATCTTCAAAAATCTACTGACATACGAACCACACCGCTTTTTTTGTATCCTGAATACAAATGTGTTTTCAAAATTAGTCCAATCTGAGCAGCTAGTGGGCAGTTTTATTCAGTTACTTGTACAAACTTACTGTCTGATTATTGTTGAAACGTTATTAAGTTGTCTGAAGACAGTATTAAATTAGTTTAAAATTATGCTTGAATAGAGAACCACTATTTGATAATGGTTGTTTATTAAACTATTACTGTGCATAGCTTGTTCTTTTTTTGACCATGGTGAAATTGTGTTTTGTAATCGGCGTGCAGGCCAAATATCGTGCCGTGAACACATAAATGAAATCCATTATAAATGACTGCAATAAAAGCCGACTGTTCGCCTCTACTGACATGCCGAGTTAGAAAGAGGCAACCGAACTTCCTCCAAATACTTGTATATGTTCCAATACATACGTAAGCCGCTTTTACATAAGCCATTACTTACTTAAGTAGCTAGGTATTGTGTACATATACATTGACAACATTTAGAAGTCTGTGTTACATGAGAGACACACCATAGACCGGTGTGGATAGCTATTAATATAACACCAGGTGAACTGTGGCTGAGTGATATTTACCTGCGCACTCGGGTAGAGCATAACCTGTTCGACATCGACACCTACTGGGTCCAGCACAGGTCCCACCATTGGCACATATTCCTGGGAGCTGACCGTAACATACCGCTAAAATACAATATACCATACATTACTAATCAATGGTTGACTTTAATGACACTATATAGTTTGGCGGTTTTATAAACATTCCTATTTCATTAAAGGTATGTTATGTGATTAGTTTACACTGTGTTGTTAAACCTCGAACTAATATATATTGTCATATACATGTTTATTTCAAGCTGTGTTTTCAGTGCTGTCATTTGTTGTAAATAGATTCATGCACTTTTCAACCAATCTTTTGTTTGCATACTGAATTTTCTAGAAAATATTGTGACCAAGTTACAACCGGTCAGTCACTGTTTATTTACTTTCATTGTTCTTGTAGTTTCTCTGACACTGAGCTTATTGTTTAGAAAACTTTTGATTGGGTAAAATTGGGTTTTGCAGAGTGTTCTATGTGATGTATTTCCAAAATTATACCTGGATACTTCTGCATCTCCCTATATAAGTGAGATAGATTATATGATTTTTCATCAGTCGCGAGTCAGTCACTCCTCAGTCAAAAGGTGATCAGCCAGCCAAGCCATAGAGATAAGTAAACTGATCAATTTGGTTCTTTATCGTAAACACATTTGGACAGCTTTATATTTCAATGAATTCTGAACCTAGCATAGATATATCTGTAAGGGGATTAATACCGGATCTGGGCATAACATACCCGTCCCTTCAAGGACTGTTATTTATGCTGTTGTATATACATTATACTATACACCCGTCACTTTGAGGACATGGTCATTTCTCGGATGTTGATATAATCGGAACAATTCCGTGTTTTATGCCTTGGAACTGTATTTAAAGATTTTTTTGCTGTAGACTTCGGCGAAGGTTCAGATTGTCATAACAGACCGGTTGATGATAGTCACTTGGATTCAACTATAAGGCAGGTTTATACGCTGATCCATTTTATCCTATATGTATACACCTTATATTTCATTGTGTCTTACCTTCAATTGTATTTTTTAAAGTATTTCTGCCATTGTATACTTTACTGTATACCACTGCTATTGTTGTTGTTATTTTACAATAAATATTTAATAAAAAAAATTGCTGGTCGTTTTTCTTTCTGTTTGGTTTCTACCGTAACAATATAAATATATGTTGTTTATTGGACTGTATCATTGATTCTCCACCCAAATGTTTCATTTTTTTCTCCAAACAAAAACAGTTTTCTTACGTTTACAGCTTTTCCGGTCAGAGAGTAGCCCATATCTCGAATTGCATGTACATGCATAAGACCCAGCAGTATTCTTACAACTATGTTGACATCCCCCGTTTCCACTGGAACATTCGTTGATGTCTAAAAGCAAAAGTGATTGAATAATGGTTAACAACTTCCTAACATGTCGGTTTACCGTTTACATTTCACGAAACACGTAATTGTATTCATTTACACTAACTTTCAAATATTGTAATTCTGTTTGGCTTCACATTTCGATCACACCGTCCTGCTCTGAATTTGCCAGGAAAAATTGTCATAGACATTTGACATGTCCTTATTAATAAAAGATATACATAACAAACAGAACATTACACAGTTTAGCTGGCAAGTCATAATATTGCTTATACAACAAAGGGATAACTCTTCCTGGCTCGTGTGTTATCTCTTTCACTTTTCACTCCAGCAATCTTTATGGCAATATTCACTGTGCAATATCTTCTATATTCCTTTAATGATAATGTTACCCATCATAAAGGATTATCTTTAAAATAAATTCATGTCTAATTAGCTGATGTGTCATTTCACACCTTGAAGATTCCCAAAATAATAGCGGCCAAAACATTTTCTAAAAGGTTGTCTATGTGACCCATATGTCGTTTTGTTAAAGGAAAGTGACAGCGAAGAATATATTTTCCAAGTTTTTAAAATTATTCAGTGGACATTTGAATAGGTGTAGTAGACGTTACTTTAAACGAGGCCCGTTGTAATCTAAAAATGTTCACGATTTGTTTGATTTTGAATACATTATTTGCCAATCCTGAAGATAAACAATAATATTTAATACAATCTAACAACGCAAGATAACGTTTGTATGCAAGATCTCTGAGGTACATTTTGACCAGCAGGTACCTAAAACTTTTGTTGGACGTGACATGAAGTACCGACAAGTCGAGACTTCAGTCATACGTGTAACCTAGACCTTATGTGTACTTCATCGATCAATAACTACCCTCATCTACATGCAGTATATACTATATATAAGCCCTAATAGTTATGCGGAATACATGGCCCACGAGGATTCACAGATCTGGCATGCTCAAGCTGATTATAGATGATTACGTGAGAACTCGACTGCTTTTAGTCTGGAACGAAACGCAATATTGTTGGCAGCCGTCGGTTAAGACTTGCTGCAATAGTTTGCTGAATTCCCTTAATTTTTTTACCAGCGTTTTTTGCTTTTATCTTTGTTGAGACGTAGATAAAAAAAAATGAAATTGTTTACGTTCAGAAAGGCAGAAAACCTACCAGTACATCTAGGTGTGGCAAAGCCCGTTCGACAAGAACATACGTTGGGTCGTATACATTTCCCTCCATTTGAACAAACACCCGCTGTCTGACCAAAGCATATGGCTAAATAAAACAAAAGAACAATGATAATTCTTAATTTCAGACATTTAATCCGTAAACAGAAAGGAGGATTTGTATAAATACATGAAGTTCCTAGGTTTTGATTTACGTTCAACTGGCAGTGGCATTGACCATGGCATTTCACTTGTTCGTGCCCTAATTATGTAAGAGCCTTTGGATTTCTGAATAATACTGTTTGTCTCTGTTACTTATGCTGACCCAAGATGCCGGGAATTTGATAAGCTGGTGGGATTTTTTTATACGTTATCAATCGCTCATATTTCTGGAAATTCCAGGCAAATCTCTACTCTTGTAAGTTTTCCAAATATTTTATCTCACCTTTGTCGCAATGCACGTTGTCCACACTAACCCAGTTAGAGCAGCATCTATAATCCGTGGCGATTCTGTAGCGCGTTATAGTCCTGAAATAAATTGATTGGTTGATTGATATATTGATTTAAAGGCTGTGTTGGTGAGTGGGTAGGTAGATAGTTGCTGTGGTCGGTTGGTGGTCGGTTGGATAGTTGGTTGGTTCGTTCGTTCGTTTGTTCGTTGCTTAGTTGCTCACTCATTCATGTTTATGGGGAGTTGCATACGTTACTATGAATATAAACCTACCTATGTCTTGTACATCTATTCCATCCGAGGAATCCGTACTTTGATGTATATCTCTCCTGTAAAGTGTAGCTTTCTGTTCTAGTCGTTGGACACACATTTCGTCTGAATAGTTAATACAAGTTATCAAAATTAAATATCTTCATTATTGGGTTAATCAGGTAAAACCATACGGCAAAAATTACTCAAGCAAAGTCATGACTGCCGAAACTGGACATTTAAATGTGGCTTATTTACAAAACCAAAAATAATCAATGTGTTCTTTACAAAAAAAATAAGAATCAGTAGAATGAGTTGACGTAAAATTTCAATTCGAAGAGTCAAATAAATATTGTGTCTTATTACACACGAAACATGATTTAAATGTTAAAAACAAGAATAATACTCGTAAACACACTGCTATGGACCCAACGCTTAACATCGTCTTAGATAATGGATAGATCTTTATTTGTCATTATAGTATCAGAAATGGGCGCAGTGTCAATTGGAACTATCGCAGGACAGACTATCCTCAAGTTCCAGGCATTATTCTTCCCCAAAGTAGAACACAACTAAGTCAGAACAACGTAATCCAGCGCAAAGTCGTAAAAATGCTTCGGTTATTAGATCGCCTTGGGTGGCTGGGTAATTTTGGCTGAGGGAGATGTGACACAAGGCTACATATGTGAGAGTTGCTTGGTGGTTTAGACAGTACACCAGGACCTTGAAGGCAGTACATCCAAGTGAAGATCCAGCAAACATTTTTATAGCGAAGAAGTCACCAACGACTGAGATTACGAGGTAGCGACCGCGTGGACGATCTTTTAATAAGTCAGAGTGCAAATAAATGAGGTGTCCGATAGAAATCTGAGGATTTCTCCGTCTGGTGCCTTTATTACATTTTGATTTTCTCACTGAATGGATGGTTTGCAATACGCTGAAATTGCTGACGAGAGATAAGTTCCGGAAACTGGTCGCGTGTAAACTGGTCACGTTGGGTCTACATTTCACATGCAGAGAGACCAGGTTCCGTTTCTGGAATTAAGGCGAGGTGTAGGATTAACCCATTCAAGGACAACAACGATGAGTTGTCTTTCACGTCTGAGGACACCAGCAGAACCAAACGAAAACACAAACCAAGGTTGGTGGAGGGGTGGTAGTTTGTGGAATCACACAGGGGTTGGATTTACGAAGGGCGGAACATTGGTGACATCATTTTGTAATGTGATCGATGGATATGTCCCCAAGATAATGTCCGCGGCAAAGGAAGCTTGAACAACACAGTCTTCACCATGGGAGACAAACGTGCAAATTTTGGCACTTGGGATCTTGACACTCAGGGCATTTCTGCTGGAGAAATCAAACGGGATTTTGGTAGTTCAATTTCACATTGGGAGCCACGAGACTTGACGTCCACCAAGTTTGGCACTAAAGAAACCAGCTAAGCGCTGTGATCCTTAACGAGTAACGTATAACGTAGCTCCGATGCGATTTCTTTTCAGGGCTCCATCTGTGACAATCAAAAGTTGATCCTCTGGACGTTGGAGAACAATGGAGCGATGAGAGAAGGGTGCGTGTTGGGCGTCACAGAATGATTGAAGGTGGTTTTCAGACCATAATGTCTTATCAGACGATTTTTTGCCAGCAACTATAGTGTCTAATGGAGACAACACACTCGCACATCCCGAAATAACTCGAGCGAGGACTTTTCTACTAAAGGAGCGAAGACTCGACACATAATTAGGCGGAACACATGATGACAAAGTTGCAATTCGATGGAGACTTGCAGCTAGGGAGCCTTGTCGCTATACCCAGCCAAGAATAATGCTTGAAGATGACCCCACGACTGTCTTGGTGGCTGATAACGTTAAGCAGTTCCTCCGCATGGCCTCAAGTAATCGATTCCAGCTACAAAAAAGCTCTTCAATGGTATTTCCACCTCTTTATAGGTCACCTTCTAGCTTTGTCACAACACCCTTTTCAGTAAGGTCACCATTAAATTGACACGTTAGTTCTAGTGCTGTCTCAGATCCCGGCATGTCCATAGTTAACGAACATACACGCGCCCTCCTCTGAATGGTGTTACTATCCCGCACTACTTGATGGAATCTGAGATCGGTCGTGATGGTGGATTTCCATCTGCCTATTTGTCTAAGGGTAGAATCAACGTCTATGGTTGGGGATGGATGCGGTCCGCTATAGCAGCCGACTTCAGCGAATGCAGTTACAAGACGAACCCGCCCTTAGGTTTCTTTACACGGAATGACGGATTGACAAATTCAACGGTAATAACGACATCTACGGAATGAACTAGTACGGAATGAACTAGTACATCAAATTTGTGCTGTAAATCAATAAAATTTTGAAGTAGTTTAACAACATCCGTCCTTTACGCTTGGATAACATATTGACAACTGATGTACAATTGCCCGATGCACCGATGTAGCCCTTAGATTAAGTCTTCGTGTAACGCTTGAAACTTGGCTCGAAAGTGGTAAGAAAACCTGTAGTCAGGGTCCAAGGTGATATCGAAATGTTGTAAAGTTGTAACGTCGTTTTGAACCTTTGTGGTGCTGGGTAACAGTGGAGTTTATGTTAAGTCTCTTGGTGGGCCGAAGGGACATAGACAGGGCGAATTTGACAGAAATGATCGTGTGATTTGAGGACATGGGGGTCATTTGTCTCATGAGCAATACGTATCTTTCCTGATACACTGGAATAGATGTCAGGGGAAGGTGAAGTATTGTGTAACAACTCCGGACATGAGGCTCGACGACACTCTAAGGCATAGGTAGAATCGAAAAGTTCTTTGGGTAGGTCAATTTATATGTAGCGTCCGGGCCATACAGCGGTGGTAGCTGAAGGAGCGCGCAACAGGTGGGCACGGCGTACAAAATTGGCACATGTTTCGCCAACAAAGCCATACTGACATATCGATCCATTGTGAAAAATAATCGCACAGTGATGTCATTTTGAGCCATAAATGGTGTTACGGCGAAGATATCCATATCTAAATTTTTAACAACTAGATCATGAAAAGCGAATTGATGTGCCCCACTTGTTACAGAAAAATTAACTTATCCCAAAACGGTAAGTGGATATGACCCATCTGCTTGATGTGCGCACTGAGAACTGTAACTTATTGTCAAGCCGAGTTGCTTAGCAGCAGACAGTTTTATCATATTACCAGTGGATCCGCTATCCAGAACTGCGCGTATGGCATGGTGTTCGTAGAATGCGTCAAAGTATGGAGACTGGCGTGTCTGTATCCGGTACGCTTGCGGGTGTTTGCAGTTACAGTCGTGATCTTAACTGTCTCTATCTGGGAAAACGCGACGTCGTCATCGTCGTCATCATCATCATCGTCATCATTCATCTAATCGATAATATTTTAAATTTATCGGGCTTTAGTCATATACTTCCAGTCTTGTTCCGTGAAAAACGAACATTCGCTGAGGAAGTGTTGGTCCGGACGGCCGTTTTGATGACATAAGAAACAGGTTTGTGTGGGGGCGTTTAGTGGATCCGGATTGAGGTAACGGTCTGGAGTGTGACCGTGTGTTGCTTTGTTCAGTAAAACTGTGTGATTGAAGTAAATAAAATAAAATAAATTCTTTCGAAGAGTTAAAAATGATATTGCTTTAATAAGGAGCCAGTTCTGAAGTTTTTTTTTGGCCCCAGCTGTGAAATAAAAATCTCAGCGGATGCCTCAACATCAGGATTAGGTGCGGTTTTGTTGCAAAAACAATAATGACGCTTGGTTTCCTATCGTGTATGCTTCACGAGCCTTAACCTGTGCGGAAACAAGGTACGCACAAATTGAAAAAGAAACACTAGCACTTACATTTGTTTGTGAAAGATTCCACCAGTATATTTTTGGTCAAATAATACATGCAGAAACAGATCACAAACCTCTTGTGGCGATACTTAAGAAACCACTTAATGAATGTACAATGACTGCACTAGATAAAACTTTATGTCGCCATTTCATTCAATTAAGAAAACTTGTTGTTTATTAAATTTATTGCGGGTTATCTAAAAAACAATCGAGAGTTAAATCATTTACACACGTTTAGGCTGTTTTCTCCGCTTTCATTTTTCTTGATTTTTAACGTTTAAATCATTTATTTCTCGAAAACTATTTGCACTAAGTCTTTGAAATTAAGCACACGCAATCTTTAAGCCATTATCTAAAAAATGCAGGTTTTTTATATTTATTTTCGTTTTGAAAATATTAAGCAAATATTTTTTAAAGAGCGGTTATTTTTTTTAAATATATCTTTTCAATTGTGCAAAAACTTGTATTAGAAAAACACTATGACGATTTTTCAGTTTAAATACTTGTCCACAAATACATGGGAATTTGAAGACAAAATCTCCAACAATCTAAGATAAATAAGAGTTGTAAACATATGTCAATTTTTTTAATATTATTTGACATTTTTCTTTATAGCCGAATATAATATGTAATGTCTGATTGTTTATTACAAACAAAAAAACTTATTAATTTCAACATATTATGAAACAGTATTTCAAATGTTTGTGATTGCTATTTTTCATGCTAAAAAATTGAAAGGATATAGTGCAATAATGTTGATAAAAAAGAAAACAAACTAGTAACACACATGTACTTTGTCTACAATTCATAAATGTGTAAAATTGTTTACATCAAGCCACAACGTACTGTTACACGATGTTATTAGATTTTGTATTATTTTCTGTTTCGTGTGTCTTTAAAAGAGAGGAGATGTATTGATATATGTACGTCCCCTTGATTGGATTCTCTACAGGAGAATGGAATAAAATGTTCAGTGTCAAAAACACTGGGACGTCAACTGAACGTGTTTGTCTTGTGTCCTCATTCAAAATGATGGTATGTTTGTAAGCCGTCCTAAAAATATAACAGCCCTCAAATACAACACAACACACATGGAACAAACAGTCAGAGCAAGAGGGCTAAACAAAGCCGCCACTGCGTATTAACACAGCAGCATGTACGATACAGTAATCTAACCAACCAGTAGTAACTATTGGTGCAGCGTTGTAATAATTCTACAGCGCTACTTTAATAATTTTTCCGTTGTTGCGACGCTGTGCTGGCCATCTTAATCGGTGTACAATATGTTTCAATTTACACACAAAATTACGCTGATGTCGTTGTTGAGCTGCCAGAGCAAGATTTTTTAAAAAGTAAGATTTCAACGTATGTATAACCACCTTCGCTCACGTATTACTCCACATCAATACGGCTTTCTTCCTGGCAGTTCCACTGTAACCCAATTAATAGATATATATTTCGACATAGCTAATGCCCTGGACAAAGGTCAAGAAATTTATTTTTGTTTTTTGACATCTCTAAAGCCTTTGATAGGGTTTGGCACCGAGGCTTATTATCAAAATTAAAATCCATAGAAATTGAAGGCAGTCTCCTTAAATGGTTGGAAGATTACCTTACGAATAGAAAACAAAGAGTTGTATTGAACGGCGACC